>DWKA01000263.1:0-18825 GCA_018249155.1 Panoquina ocola ocola
TATGATGAATGATAATGACCCTCTATAAAAATTATGTATGCCGAATTTCATGAAAATCGGTTTAGCAGTTTTTGCGTGAAGAGGTAACAAATAAACAAAAAAATCTACAAACTTTCGCATTTATAATATTAGTCGGAACTGTAAATACTTTGGACTGGCCGTAGGCGTCTTAAATTTGTGCCAATTTGATGTCGACGTCCCGGCGCTCACTGCTGCGACTAATTTTGATTTGTTCTTCACGGAGATACTTTGAGACCCTAGGAAGGACATAGGATAGTTTTTATCCCGTAAATAAAACCTAAAGGGGTGAATATGTCTATTGATAGTTGTAAATAAAAACAAATTGCATTATTTATGTACTTAACTTTATTTACATACATAACCATACAATTTAATACAGAAGTTACATAATACATTAAAATTAAAATATTACAATAAAAAGATTTGGGAACACTAGGAGTTAGGCCCACATTCCACCAAAGCGGAGATGAGACAAGCGCAGAGATGTTTTTAAACTTAGCTATTCATAGATCTCGTCTCTGCTTTGGTGGAGTGTGGGCCTAAGGATTGATAAAAGACATAAATTAGTTATAACACATGATATTTTGCAACCTAAATTCAAGGGTGAAAATTGTTGATGAAAACTTTATAATTTGGAAAAAGTATAAAATACAGGTCTCATTATTTTACATCTAATTTCATTTAAAGTATATAAATAATATATGTGTGATGAAAAAATAATTGTAAATTGTCATCACTTTAGATTGATTACAATTGAATACTCAACTTCTTCGATATTGTATGTAGATACGCAGTTTCGATTTTTGATGTTTCCAGAAAAAAAAAAACCAAATAATTTCTGGTCTAGCACCATCTATGTGCTTTCTAAATAAAGAAGTAACAAAGAACCACAGAATTTTGAATAGAGAACAAAACATAATACAATACTAATAATAATTTGTGATTGATTCTGGCAACCCCGATTCCTTTAATTTTTAATCTTCGTCCTACCCAACTATGTACTGTGATTAAAACTACCCGCAAAAAAAAAAGATTCTAGGGGGTATATGAACAACCATTCGCAAAATAACTTAATATTTGAGAATTAAGAGAGATTTTAATGGCTGCGTCTTCATTGCGCGCGGCAAACGTCTGAGGCAGCCGCGCGAAGCAAATGCTCGGCCAGTCGGACGTGCCTCGGCCGAGGAAAACACACGTGCTGCTTCAAAACAATTGAAGGTTGCCGCGCGCGAGGCTGCCGCCTCAGCCTCAGACGTTTGCCGCGCGCAATGAAGACGCGATTTAAACTTCGTTAATTCACTAAAAGAGCCTGCTATAGCAGTTCTTGTGATGTCAACATATTGACCTTGACATTTTAGGTTTAGACCTAGCACTGCCGTGCTACTTGTAATCGAGAATAACTTTTCGTATAAATGAATATTTCAAATAATTAGATCAGAAAGTTTTGAAACTCAGCTGACTAAATCCGATAAATAAATAATCGATGAGATTTGAAAATTACATGGCTATTTGTAATTTATTACGAACTTTGCTTCGGTGAAAGAAAATACGTCATAAAACATTATTCAAACCTGATTTTTAATAATTTTATCATTATATAGCGAGCCTCGGGGTATATAGCTTCTTTAACTGTCTTTGTTTACCGAAACAAGCGAATATTAATTTACCGAGCGGATAATGAGGAACGCAAGATATTTTGAAAAATAACTGTAATCCATATCCAATCTTAAATCCACCTTCCAATTATTATTTACCTTCATTTATTTTACGTTTCACTTCGAATTTAATTAGATGTTGTCGCTGTCAACATCTGCTAGCTCGTAGAATCTATTTTTTGTTTGAAAATAAGGAATTTCGATTAGAATTTCTCTTAGAAATTAAATGCAAGTGATTTATGTTTCATAATAAAAATCCCGTTATTTCCCGAATAATTTCACTTCGAACTCGAGTTCCGGACTTGAGAAACAATTTTAATTTTATCTTATTGCGGGAAAAATAAATAAACGCAGCAGCTTTATTACGTACGCATAACGAAAACCGTATTAAATGGATTGTTCGGAATTTTGATTTAAATACTATTTCACATCTATTATAGCATTCTATTCATTGCTATTAGGATGGAGGGTCGATTAGGAAGGAATAAGGTCAACCCAAACAGTAATTAATGAATTGTGTTAGTATAAATGATTACTTATGTAGTCGTTTTTAACACATTTTTTCTTATACTGGCAATTTGTGAGTTTCTATTAAATAAAGACGCGAGTACCTACCTATTGCATCAACATTTCGATTACAATATATTTTGAGTGTAAAAACTAATTTCGTTTTCATCTCCATAGCATTTAAAAGCTTTGCTATAGGTACTCATCACATTACACGTTATTACACGACACTTTGGGCTTTTTTAAACCTACTGAAGATAATATTACGAGGCTTTCCGCGTCATTACAAGGGTTTTACCATGTTATAAGTGCTAAATATTTTATTAGATGTCGCTACCCGTCATTATAGGACTTTGTTTATCCGAGCACTAAAATTTCCATTAGACTTTAGACGTCAATGTGATAGTAGCAATTTCCTTAACCTGTCAACTGCCGTATGCACGGATCCGCGCGAGACAATAGAATTTCTATTGTGTCTCGTTTCTTGGTAGTCCACAGATGAATAGGTTTTAAGTAGCTTATTAAACTTGTCCCCACTGCATGATTGCCTTACAAACTTAGAAGTTTCACATTTACTAAGAACTATCTAACTAACCTCACTTCGCTTAGGAAAAAATATTTGGCTGTTGTATATTAATTAATTTTTCTAGAAGCATTCAAATTCATTATTTTATTCATGTAGGTACCTACTGATAGTATTCTTATGAAGGTCATTTTTTGATTCTACCACCATTTCGGAAAGGCATTAACGGTCAATCCAAGTTTTTTTTTATGATATTTAACACTTCTTCGAAGACGTGCTAGAAAAGGTGAAAGCACTTAGAAAAGTTTACCACAAACGGTCATTTATCACACTAGCTGAACTTTACCTGAAATTTCTAAACTCAATAATTTTCAATGACACAAAGACGAAGAATCGCTTTTAGACTTAAAGATCCAATATAAGGAAACCCTTCTTCGTAAAGATGCGATTATAGCGATTACGGGTCGGGGCTAAGTGCTCAGTTTTACGCACGTGGGGCTCGTTAACATGACGACAGCTAGGTGTCACGGTAACTCGGGATCGCGGCGCATACCTTGTAAAGCAGCCAAACGTGTCGGGACGTGTCGGCACGTCCCGTTACGTGACGCTCTCTCAACCTCCGCCAATCCCGTCTTCCCGTTGACAAAACAATCTCAATGCCTAAAGATTTTACTCTAATCTAACTACAATTATAATGCCGTCCTAATCCAATTAGGGAAGGTTATCTAAACTTTTTAAGGAATATTTTAAAAAGTTCAACTTTACGTATTATGAGAATATTTATAATTTGATTTCATTATACATTACTAATGATTATACATTATACATTACTAGTAGGTACTTGCTTGATAAATTTAATTTAATTTATGTATTTGCCCTTTTTAAATCAACTAAATAATTGAATTTCAAACAAAGACTATAAGAATGTTGCACACACACTTATATTACGTGCATACTAAATGTAACTAACATAAGAAACTATACATATGTATATTTTCGTAATACGTAATATCTGAAATACACATTTTTAACCTACCGATCAAATAACCATAATTTGCATGGAGCAACTTGTAGTGAAAGTTGTGCATCAGAACAATATCCGTGGGTAAATATGTGGCCAAGCCTAGAGTCGAATGTTTTAATGCCACCCGAAAGCTCTCCTAAATGGCTTAACGATTGATTGATATCTAATGATAACAACCGGAATCGACTGCTGTACATGTCCTTCGAAGCACGGAGCTCCAATGGAATAAAAATCATGTGGAGTAAAAGTCGTATGCTCGTTACTTTCTCCAACTGTTTTTTCTTCTCTTGTATTTCTCATACTCACTGTGTATACAGTATGAGTAAGAACAGAAAAGGGTTTTTGTCTAGTGAAGCTGATCGGATGTCCTACATTTTGATAAGAAGCCCGACATCATTAGAACGAGTCAGTTGATCATGGGAAGAGGATAGATAATACAATTTGGATTTGAAGCGATCCGGTGAAACGGGATCAAAGAGAATAGATGACAGTAGGCTAACCTAATTCGCCTTCCCTCGTAGATAGCTTAATACGACGTCGTAAGTTGATCGACTATCACTTGTTAACTCGTTAAGCCTATCTTTGATTGTTTTCCTTTGAAATCCGTAACATATCTATCATCTTATTATTGATACAAATCAAGGAAATAATAGATGAAAAGTTATAGGCATTATGCCGTGCTTTTTTATGTTGAAATTTAATTTAATTTTGAACTGAAAAGTTCCATTCAACGAATGCAAACTTGAGTTACAAGAAGTAAGTTCACGAGATGTCTGAAGTTTACTCTTAGAAGTACTATAATAATATTATGAACTACCTATGTTGATTTTACAATACATTTAAAATAATATTAAAAAAAATTACGATTACTGGATTAAAAGAAAAATACACAATTTCTATTTATCTATTCCTGCCCTAAGTTTTAACAGCAAAAGATTTTAATGTTGGTATGATTTTTTTCTGTTCTATCCATAAACTTATCTTACATTTACAGATATTAAAATAATAGAGAATTTTAAGCCGAGCGCTCCGGATGCTTAACGTCTACATCCATTATAATTAAAAAAATATAACATTCAAACCCTTAACATAAAAAAAAAACATTTTATTTACAGTTACAGAAACAAAGAACCGCCTAACACATTAGTTAACACGTGCAACAGTTTCGTATAAAATCGGTTCGAGCAGAATAAGCGTTTTATATAGAGAGAGCGGCAAAGTGTCAACAACTTTAATTAGCACTGCAGCTCGGTTGAAAGACAATGGCGCCGCGACGGCAGAGAGCAATCCGTGACCTTCCTCGGCGGTGCTGCAGCGAAATAGGTCAGCGGCTTGAATGCTATAAATAGCCCGGCGAAAGTCGGGCGCCCGCACCCCATCCCAGCCAGCGGCGACCCGCGTCCGCCCGCGTCCGCCCGCATCCACCCGCGTCCGCCCGCATCGATCCCGTCTCCGCCTCGTGAGCTCCAACCACCCGACTCTACCAATTCGACGATAATTGATCTACTGCCCAACACTGGTCACTGGTCACGCGCTTTAACGCACCCCAAGCAATGATAATTCACACACAATTGCGTGTATTTTGGTTGACGTGTTTTGTGTTTGAACAAGGCCTTTGTGTTCCAAATTTGAACACTTTGTAAAGTCATGGTGTTTTCTGCAACTGTGGCGCTATTTAGAACATAAGTTCATGGTAATAATCCTGTGTTCATACTTGTAATATTTTTACTGGACATTGGTCACTCGGTGCCGTGAAGACGTCACACACCAAACAATGAAAAGTTGTATACAGTTGTCATCATGCGATCTATTTTGGTCGATGTATTTCGGACAAGGTCTCTGTGTTTCGATTCAATTCTATTTTTAGAATAAATCTTGTCGTTTTTGGAAATAATACCTAACGTTAGGTAATTATCATATAATTTTATTTTTAGAGTATTGGTATTACTATGTTTTTATTAGTTTTTTTTCATTCATCATCATAATTACAACCTTGTACCTTATCCCACTGCTGAGCTCGGGCCTCCTATCACAATGGGAGGTCTAGTTTTTAGCGATATATTATTAATTTAGTTGTTTTTAAGCTGCAATTAATATTTCAACGAATATAGTGCTATAACTACATCACAAGTGAACGCATTTAAATTCTGCAATGCAAAAAATATAGTCCAATTAAAAGTTTCAAGAGTCCAACAGTTTTACGGCTGTTTCAAATTGACGAAAGTGAATATCGATGAAAATAAATTATTTTGGCTATTTATTTTTTAAATAAAAAAGCGTTCTATTTTGAGCATATGATATTGAGGCTCTGTTCTTTTAAATTAAAATTTTCTATCGTAAACAGTAAACAGTGCCCATTTCCGTGTGCAATATAAAAACCTAATAGAGTTCAACATTTTTTGGAGAAATCTGTCGCGTGGAAATAGATCTTGAATGACCCTCATGACCCTTGGCTATGAATAGTCAAGGTTATTTCTAGAATCAAAACAATTTAAAGGAATAGTGATAATTGAAGACATGAGTGGATGAAGGTGATATGTCGCATTTTCGGATTTTCGCTATTCTATGGATAAATGAAGGTGTTATGTACATACAAATAATTTAAAACCTTAAAACAATCGTGTTTCTGGCTATTATAGAAGTTAAACTTGATGAAGGTGTCATGTACACATTTTTTTTGTATTGATATTGGATGAATGTATAACTTTGAACCCTATTTTCTCGAAATTAGAATTTTGTGACATATCACCTTCATCCACTCATGTCTTCAATTATGAACTAAAGAAAATATAAAGCCACGAACTACATTGTTTTCTTGATTCACATGTTTGTTAAGTTTGAAGTGTGAAACGAATACTAGATATTATTAGCACAATACGTTTTCAATAACTCGCCTTCGACCTACGAAATTCAAGGGGCGGGAGGGGAGCAATTTAGCAGCAATTTTAATAATAAGTCCCTGGTATTTCTATTATAGCGGGAGGCGATCAGGTGGGTCGCCGCGAGGGGTTTAATAACTCACGATTAGCCTATTGGATTCGCTATGAATGTTTGCTATTTTTTCTATATAGCCCCATGCACGTTTAAATGAAACGGAAATTAAAAATAGTTTGTTTGCTCGCGAAACTGAGGTATCAGGCTTTATTAAATTGTTCGCATAATGGATGGATTCTACATGGGCGGTGTTGTGAAACGATTTTGGATATAAGATATAGGTAATTCGCATGTGATTAGTTTTTCCTTGAAGGTAGTAAAACGTTTTACGTGTGATACGTAATTAAAAAAGAATTACATCCAGGGAAAATAAACTAAAATACCCGGGCTTACATTTTGTAAGGTAAATATGATGGGTTGGCTGCTAGAATTTTCAATTAAAGCTGATAACAGCAGTGTGCATTCTCCCTTCATGGTTGGGGTGATTTTTTAATTTATTAAAACTTCTACGCCGTTGGCGGTTGCCGATATTACTTTGTTACGTGGCCGTGTAGTCTTGTATTATACGATCTCCCCATTTCGAGTACAAGGCAAAAAAATGTAAGTATTCGTTTTACGTGCATACATTAAGTTACACAGTTGCAAATAATTTACGAAAATAGAAAAGATACTACATATTTACAAAATTTTATTGAGTGTCCACCTGTAGATATACTTTAATAATCTGTTCTTCCTATAAATTGGATTTCACATCGTTAAATACAAACTTACATTACTTTATAGAATTAGTAACATTCCGTTGATAAGTGTATTGTATAACGTTTTTTTCCTTAAACTTCCTCATGTTTAATGAAATGTTTGTGCGTGCACGCATTACTGTGTAAAATCTAACATATTTTCATAATATGTCATATTACATACGTGCCTTTATGGATTCACGCTAATGCACGTTTTAATTAAGTGCTTTTGTTTTATATTTTAAAGAATAGCAACGTACATGAATGTAGTATAGGTGTGTATCTAAGTAATGTGGATTTTAATTTATTCTAGAATTTGCAAAACGTAACGTTTATCGTTCATCATAATAAAAAACCACAAAACAAAAGCACATCCAAATAGCTGAAATTATCATATAAATATTGTTCTGCATTTATTATGGTTTTTGCTTGTAACAGTTGCACAAAATGATTCCAAAAATTAATTCTCATATCGCATTCATTGAATAATCGGG
Organism: Panoquina ocola ocola; assembly: GCA_018249155.1. Lineage (NCBI taxonomy): Eukaryota > Metazoa > Arthropoda > Insecta > Lepidoptera > Hesperiidae > Panoquina > Panoquina ocola. Next base: position 7,896 of record DWKA01000263.1, read on the forward strand.
TTGCCGTTCAGAATAATCCTACGTAGCCGTATGCAGGACGCGAATTGAAAATAATAACGGAATGTTTTAATTTCCCTGCGAGTGACGGGTCACGTGTCCCCCTGCCTCCCCTCGTAACTGTCATCGTCACTGCCGGGGACAATTAGCTGGCCTGCTCATGAAATTAAACAAGTAGAGTATGTTTGGCCGATTTTTTACACAACCGGTTTGCATCGCCTACAGCGCATGTAGGCCTGTCAAGTGAGACATAATGGCCGCTCGGATGAATGGTACTATGATAGATATGATGAGAGCTTAAGTGCGCTGTACTTGTTCTGTTCTCATGGCGCGTTTTGTTTTTTATGTTTTGTTTGTTTTTTATATGGGATGAAAAATGTGATGCGATATTAAGACGTATGAATAGTTTTGTATGTCTTTAAGAATGCAACTTAAGATGGTGTTAACTGCAATTCACAATAAATAGGTATAAAAGGCAAGTAGGTATTATCAGTCTGATAATATTATATTTTACATACGAGTAAAATACACGGGACAATTTGTCAGCGTCTTAACTCGAAAGTGAAATTGTTTAAAATTTAAAAGTAACAACCAATTCACATAAACAATCGGAAAACGCTCTGAATAGAAGTCAACTAAATTAATAAACAGAAGCTGATTTGCTTTTCCCATTTGAAGAACGTTCACAATTCACATTTGTGAGTCACACGAGCGGAAAATTAACAGCTATTGTTGCAAGAGCTATGAATTTTTGAGGGCTTAGCTTGTCGTGGCATCGGATTAGAAGCAAGTCGGTCATAATGAATTGAACAATCCTACTTTATACGAAAATGTGAAAGTTTGTTTGCCTTTGTACCTACTTTAAGTTTATGTCAATTTTTTAAATAATGATTAGCATTAGCATAAAGGGTGTGTTAATTAATTAATCAATAGCATTATTTTATTATGATTGCATGTAACATAATGTATGGTATTTAACCCCTTAAACTTGTATGGCTTTATGTTATTGGTAAAGACTTTAATATACTACACCACGTTGATTCCGATTGATGGAAGCCATGTTGACATATGGTAATGATAAGAAAAATATTAGTACTGATATTTTAATTTCACAAGTAGATACCTTGTTTATCTATGCTAATATTGTGAATTTTTCGTTGCAGGTAACTTCCCAAACTTCTTATCTGACAAAAAAATAACTCACTAGAAGAACGTCGCGTTACCACTGAGTGACATAAGCAGAAACCTCAGTAAGTTTAGAATATCTGCAAAATTGTCAGTTAAATTAATAACGTATAAATTATTTCATCGTAGAATTCTCTTTTATAATAGTCTCACTAATGAGTACGAACTAAAATGTGAATATCGTGATGCCTGCGAGTGTTTCATAATGTTAATTAGCATAGGAATAATGTTACAAGTAAAATCACGGGGCGTCCGAAGCTCGGGGTCAGATGTCTCGTACACACAATAGATGCATTGCGATCCAATTAAAATTAATTAGCTTCAGAACACACTCCACAGACCAAGGCAACAAATCAACGAAGATACAACCTCGGATAGCGGTGCTGTGGATAAGGACATCGCAAATAAACGCCATTCGGATATATTCAGAAATCTGTTTGATAGCGGGCTATTTAATTGTCGAGGAAGATATTTTGAAGTACTCTGTAATGTATATGTATATGAGATAATTCACGTTAAATAAATATACCTAATTTTTTATTAACGTAAATTTTAGTGGACGAAATATACTACGACCATGATAAAACTCTCTAGCTGCCACTGTCTCTAAATACCATTACAATCAGAATATGTAAAAACATTTCGGATTATTCTAGAAGTTTAGTAAACCGTCGTAACCGTTTGAGAAGAAACAGTATGTTAGTGATTGTAGTAAATAAATAGGTAATAATGGGTTTTGAATGAGACACATTCACTTTGCCTTTGGCGAGGCAATCCCGAATCCACCCGAAGAAGGGACGCGAACGAACTGATTTGTTCTCGTGTTCAACAAGTAGTTTCACGTCAGTGTTTCTGTAAATTGGATCTGTTATAAAATAACGGTTATTTTCGTTGTCAATTTATCATTGTGGCGTGCGGGAGGAGCCACTGTTAATCATAACTGGAACGATTGCCAAAATAACTTGTATTCCTAGTGCACAGTGATTTATGATGTTAGTATGTTAATTACAATGAACGACTAGTGTCATCCGGGTCACACGTAATTGACAATCTTTATAATGAGACGTCTGCGCCAACGCCGGCCATTTTGGATTATTAATTAGGACCAAAAGTAAAGTTGGCTAATTAGGCAATAAAGCTGTGTTCTAGGAACTTGTGCAAACAAAATATGTTTGTAAAATACTGGGTTTCTGGAGTTTTGTATAGTGAAAAAACGCATACTTTATAAGACCGTTCATATTGGCCGTTTTCTCTAAATTTTTTGAATAGGTATCATAATTTTAATGTAAATTGAAGTTAAATAAAAAAATATAAAATTAAAAAACGGTTGTAGGTACACGTGCGTCTGACTGCAGAGAAAATTATTATTATGGATATTATTTTATACGGATGTCGTCGTAATTACAAATTACGTTATGAAAAAGTTCAAAACGTATGAAAATTACTCTAAACCTATTTCTGCGAAATCATGTTTCAGAGTTTATATTAAAAAAAAACTACCTATAAAGATTTACAGCATTTCTACTTTAGCTATGTATAAAACATTCCTGGTTTTATTTCCTACGGAAATTCCACGCTCCATTTGGAGTTAATATTCATTTCATTAAACATAATTTTTAAAACAACAAAATAAATTAGCACTTACCTAAATGTTGCTTCTCAGGCGTTATTACAATTAGTATTGCGCGTATAAAGCTCTCCAGGTGTTATTACGTATAAAAATCCGAGCAATTCAATTAGCAGGAAAGCTAGGCGGAGGGTGCGGAGGGCAGGGCCTAATAAACATAATATAAATAATCTGTGGCGATAAATCTGCAGCGCTTTATGGCAGGAGTGGGTTGTCACTCCGTCTAATTAGCGCTAGTGCTACTGTGCCCGTTACGCATTCAGCGGAAAAGCGCTGAATTAGTACGTGTTCGAAATTAGTAAAATCATTTCCATTCTGCGTTGCTTGATTCTTGCACTGCCGTTTATAAAATTCCCGAGTCATTCTTCGTCATGAAAAAGAAATACTGCTTAATTAAATTATCAGTCATGTGTAAAATCAAATCTTTAAAATTACTACGAATTATTAAGAATTACTACGAATAATTAATAATAATTATTGAATCCAATAAGTTATGTTTTGGTTTAAACTATAAGCTTTTAGAATTTCCTATCGATAAAAATACAAAAAAAACATAATCATCAAAAAGTTTCTAAAGTGTTTTACTTTTCCTACTCTAATATCAAATTAACTTCCAGTACTATAATTATATATTAATTAATCTTAGATTGTGATCTGTCTTGTGATCTTGTCACTGTTATAGACCAAAGTTTATATTTAAATATATTTCAAAGTAGACTTCACCATCCATATCTTAATAAAATTGGCATTTTAACAACATATGCTTATACGCAAACTCAAAGTATTTCAAAGGGAACAAACTCATATAAAATAATGTCCGGAAAGCGGAAAAGCCGCTACGTGGTCACCGTATCATCAAAGCACTCTTCATCGAGCTTAGTTAATTATGAGGACATATCAGTTTTATTATAATTACTCATTTTAATGTCGCTGCGCCTAGATCATGTCGCTATGTCGCCGGGCTCGCGTTACGACAATTATTCGTCGTGTGGGAAAAACTTAACCTGACTCAGTTTTTAATTATGCCCTTTGTAATTAGGCTTCACGTGAATTATTAATCTCGGTACGTTCGTTCGCAATTCATTGCACTTGAGTCATATCACACTTTTTTATTGTGATTAGAATTACGGCTGTTATTGTGTCGTCCAAAGCAAAAGTGTAGATTTACAATGTTAGTGCGTTTTTTCGGTACCTAATAGATGAATTCTAAAATAAAAATAAATCAAAACTGTAACTTATAACTATACCTTCTACAATAGACCTATGTATTCTAAAACTCGCGTAACTCTTGCATTATTGAACCGAAATACATGACTTCTTAAAGCAATTTGTTTCAGAACAAAATCAGCGTCTGACCAATATAAAAATATAGAGCTAATTATGCGAAAGTAGCATTAATAAGCTGCATTGTAATATTAGCGGGGACTGCAGGTCGCAGCCTCACAGGTGTTACAACCGACAGCGATCACAACCCACTCGCACCCGGTCCCGGTATCACATGCATGCACCATTACCTCCATAATTTAATTAGTTTCGAGTGATCATTTCATTAATAGAGGCGATATTTGGTGAGCGCTCTCAATCGCCCGCGGCTTTGTCAATTTTAATTAATACCCGATAGGTGGACCGAAATGTTGGAATTCTTCGTTAATTAGTCCGGCTCGAGATTTCTAATAATTTAATTAACGGAGAGAGTTAATAAGCCTGCGACCGCCCTGTCGGTATTCCTGTAACGCGTCGGTATTCGCGCCACGCTGTCGCTACACACTCATTTTATTTATACAGCTGTAGCCCGTGCTCGTATTATGTATTCAGATTGTTATGAGTTATGGCATTGTTACATCTAGATAGATTGAACTTGATATCTAAGTTATTATGCAGAATCTTAACAAACTCGAAAGCATTTAGGCAAGGTGCTTTGCTGAAGTAATTTCGTTTTTGCTTCTTGTAACTAAGATTGGCAGATTGAAGACCTAGACTTATTATCATAGGTAATAATTAATACTTTATCTCTTTATGAATAGCTAGGTACTTATAGTTATCTGTACTGAGAGCAGATCGCATCTATAATCGAGCAAATGTTGTATAATAAATCAATCAGAAAAATCCTACTTCAATAAGTACAACAATTACTAAGCTGGGCTTGGGGCTATGTTAATAAATAGAGGGGATTAAACCGCCGTCCCTTACCACACGAGTAGGAATACTTACAACTGCAATATTCATTCCACACTGTTTGTATTTTCACAAAAATAACCAAGAAAATAAGTTTACAATACGTCGCATTCGTGTCTTTGTGGACAGTTTTCAGAAAATTGCCCGCTATTAAGTATACACAGTGTATCGACCAACGCCACAGTTAACTCTTTCCCCGCATGTAAGGGATGCTCCACATATATTCGGCTAGGCATTAATCGTTACACCCGGACGGTAAAAACTAAATAATTATAAAAAAATCGTAAGTTACGATATTTATTTGTAATGATCACTAAAACTACTCAAATTATATTAATTAATTTTTGCGTAGTATTAAACTTAAAAGATTCGACCGACGATTGGTCGTTATAGCAAAAATTTATCCAACGTATTGAACATTACTAACTAACAACTAAAAGACAAATTGTGCCGAGTCGACCCGCATATACCAATTCAACGAAAGTATGCCGAAAGGAGTGCCAAGTGGCAAGTAGTTGGCTCAAAATGATTACATGCAATAATGCTCCAAGAAACAATATCGAATTGACAGAATATATGTCTAGTATCCCCGAACAAATGACATACAATCGTCGTAGCCCTTTTGAAAATGTCAAGTAAATTGCACCCGTTTGTTGCATAATGTTTGCAAACCTAGCATTAACTTGACGTTCAAGCGGCTCTGGTTACAAATTGATGCACGCTTCCTTTAAACATGCAACTGCTTACATGAAACACTGTTGGATATTTCGAACTGATAATGCACTTATATTGCTGTTATGCTCTTTTGTTGATGTTGTGCAATTACTAATTAATTTTGTTGACTTATCCAATAATATTAGCATAGATATTATATGTAAAATTGTAGGTACATGTAATTTTTGGTTGGATGGTATTTTTATGATAATTTAACATCATTGTTGACGTCTGTACTTATTTATGTAAAAGTGAATGGGCTTTATACCTTAGCGCCGATCTCGTGTCGAATTCTAATTTGATGTTTATTTTTAAAACAAATACAAGTAAATAGTAATTTTACCATTTTAAGTACATTTTTAACGTGCTTATAAAATAAATGTAGGTGTGTTATTGAAAATTACGAAATCCATCAACTATAAAAATCTTCAAATGTATGTAATAAATTGATGATCATAATTGATTAATGTTTTAATTCCAAAATGTACGTTTGAGGATCACAATATTCCTACCTCATTAATTCGTTGGTAATTTCACAGCTCTTTAGCCCGTATTTTCCCAGACAAAGTATCTACTTTCCGAAGTGGAGGATCCTCCGTATTTTTAGTACCTACCTAGACATTAGCAGAACAGAAAGATCACAAAGTACAAAGTCATTACAGTGGAGAACACGAATAACATAATGGTAAAGATCACACGGAACAATAAAGCAAGAAGGAAGATTGCACTCGGTCGCCTCGGTCGGTAGTAACCCTTTATCTAGACAGCGCCGGCGGCGACGTCAAAATTGTGCTCAAAGGAAGCTCCAAGCAAACATTGGATAATAAAATGTGCTAATATTTAAGTTTCCTGCCCCAAAGGATAGTACGGGCAATTAAACTTCTAATCCAACAACTACATGTGGCGGATGTGGGGTAGGAATATGGTGTTTGTATGTTTCATCAAAGAGACCTGCTCAGCCTGTTGTGTTATTGTTGTTAAGTTGTTTTGTGACATAGGTACGTTTATGATTATTTGATATTTTACGATCGGTGTGAATACAATCATAGGTTATTTTATATTTTAACTTGTACTTTTACGCAACTATTAGATCATAAAAAACATGTTTTTGGGTGGTCCTAAGGCACATTTTATGGACTCCTGCGCAGGTAATTATGTCGATTAATTAACATTTGCCAAGGCAGATCTAGATGCGTCCATAGATAAGTTTATAAACTGCAGAAAAAGCATATATTTTCTATACCTACGCGAGACCGTGACGCCACGCAAGTTCGCAATTAAGAGATCTATTATTCGTTTAAGAAAATTCATGAAGCAGAGGACATTGTCAGAGGATTCAAATTAGTTCCGGGACTCGTTGATCTCTTTAAAGTCGTGATGATGCTAATACACGAGGTCGCGGCGTTGAATTGAAAACGTGCCGCAAATGTTCGGTGAGCGAACTGTACGATTACACGCAATTAACACTTCTCGTGCGATTCGCGATGCTCGTCGCTTACGATTTCTCAACGGGCAAGTCGGTCGCTTAACACGGATTACCTTTATTTCATTAGCTACGTTTGACCTTTACGCCGTGTTAAACCTGAGTCGTAATAGGTATATCTGTATAAGAGTATACTGATGTTCTTTGGTATTTTCATTTTGGTAATATCAATAATATTGGATGTTTTTTTTATGTTTTCGTTGTTCAATTTATGAATACATATGTATTATCTTTTAAATTCACAACAATAGAATAATTTTATTTGAGAACTGATTGTAAAAGATAAATATTATTTGAAGAAATGTTACACAACGATGCAGTAATGAATTATTAATTAATTAAAATTCATTAAAATATTTGTTCACTTGGACCACAACCCCGATAAGATCGTTTACATATTACGTACCCTTATTCTTTTTTCTGAGGATTGAATTGGAATACTAGTACATATGGCGTACAGACGTACTCTTCTCCGATAAGAATTTTATTCTCGATACGTCAGGTCACCTAAATACGTAGAGTAAGGGACTCCACATTTGTGTGCCTTTGATGGGTTACTTAAAAGAATTAAATTCAACGATAAGTTCCTTGCTTCGATGGCATTTCTTATAACTTTAATTCCTTTAGGTAGATTCCTTTTATCTAACGTGTCTTGTAAAGAATTTATCTTTAATCAACTCAAAGCTTCAATGCCTGTATCACTGAATCTTAACCGCGAGTTTCCATGAAACACTACAACAACATTTAAAACTATCCATCGATAGTGTCGTTGTTCCATCTCCTAATCCTGCGGCCGACGCGGCGGGGAAATGGCGGAAATTGAAAATAAACATTTCATCTGCGCCCTGGCACGCACTGCCCAAATTGACAATACAACCAATTTGCCGCCGCGCACCGACCACCTTTGTATGGGAATTGAAAAATAATATTACTTTTTTTCTACGGCGCGCACGTGTGCAATCTCGAAAATAAACTATGATTCCTAAAGTTTTATTATTTTGTGGAAGACGATTTTGTAGTGGAGTCTACTCCTAATTGAGTTCTTAGTGAACGAATGCAGGGCAGGCGAGTCAGGCGACTCATTAAACGCTGCGTTGTTATCAGTGACAGGAAACGGTCGAATAGCGTCGTTCGTTCGTGCGTTCATTCATTCAGTTTTTACAAGGAGAGCGTTTTGTAAACACGTGTTTCGTTCGGACGTTCGCCGGTTGATGTGTTGCGATCGGAACCGCGTCGCTTAAACATTTTGTTTATTAATGAAAATATTTATGTGTTAAGAGCAGTGTTTCTTAATATTGACTGATTGTTAAGTTTGGTTTACATATTATTTTTATGGTGAGTTTTGACTTGTTTTAAATTTTTCTTTGGTATGTTAGTTTAGTATTACCATATTTTGATAAAGATAATTATATTATACCTTAACTAAATTTATAAATGATAGTAGATAGTTGTTAATATAATTTCTTACGTTCTAATTAATTGTTTATTATTTTCCTCAAAATACACATATAAACCTTGTAATAGGCACAACATGGTCTTGATAACAGACGGTATCTAATTATATTAATTATAATTATTACACGACAGAAATGTACCCTAAAAAGTCTTCGTATTTTAATGACGGTAATAATTATTAAGTACCATTTTTAATTTTTTTTTAATTGTATACAGTAGTTTTAATCGGGTATGCAGGTTATTGTTCTGAAGTTTACACGCTGCAGCCATTCAAAGAAGGTACCGAACTCCAGTTTTTGCAATTTAAATTTTATTAATGTAGGAATTTAAACTTTTGCGGATAACTTTTTTATGAGGTACGTTATCAATAACGAGAGGAAGCGGCGAAAGAAACTCCTCTGCACGCGGATAAAAATAATACGAGCTTTTTATTAATAAATATTATACATGTCATTTTACCAATACTTTGGCTTTTTGGATAATTAAATATGGGGTGGTCTAGAATACTGACTTTTAGAACAGGATACCGCAAACCGACATTAGTGAACCATATTAGGTGGTAGAGCTTCGTAAAGAATTGTAAGGGAAGATTAATTTTATTAATTGTTGCGTATTTTAATTATTTATTCCTATAGAAATAATGTATTTTACATTTCTACATTCTTAAATACATTACTCTTTAGATTTTAGAATATCTTTCTGTAGTAGATTGCTATATTACTTTTTTATATGCAAGCGACGCTGGGTTGAGCTGCTAGTGTAGAACGAAGCAATGAAACTCCTTACATGACACATTACAAAATAAGTTAGTCCTTAATTATGTGTCAAGAATTAAACTGCACTTATAAAGTGATAGGAAGACGGAATATAGAGAAAGTGGATTAAATTTACAAGTGTGGTGTTACACTAACCGGTTAATTTAAATAAACATCAATGTTTTAATTAGTTAGCTAATTTATTTTGTAATAATTATACAACACTCTTATTTATTCGATATTTTGATACCTCTATCCATTAGTAAATTGGGTAATTTTATGAAATTAAGTAAGTACGTAATGTAATTAATTTTGTTTAATTTAATCAAAATTTTTAAGGGCTTCATCGACTAATTTAATTATGCTTTATCACGATGATGCGGCTATTATTTAAATGTAGTACCTACCTTGTTGGTAAGCTCAGTACAAAATTGAATTTACGCACAACTATTAATTTAGACTTTGTATCTATAATTCTGCGTTCAGAAATATTGTTCATAGTTGGAAAAGATTTTTAGCCGACTTCAAAAAAGAGGCAGGTTTTTAATTTACGTGTATTTTTTAATGCTTGTTTCCTCATTACTCTGTAATTTATGAACCGATTTGATTTTTTTAACTTCTACAGATATACCTAAAAACTTAAAAAATCTCAACGGATTTGACGAAGCCCATTAGTCTGGATCTGATTTTGATGTAGTTTTTTTTTTAAATTATCAATATCAATGATGGATTTTAAGAACAATCATGTCAAGATATAATGGGGCGCGATTTAGTAGGGTGCGCCTAATTTCTATGGCCACTCTAACTATGTATCATTAAGGAATTAATTAAACAAGCTACTAAAATAAATAAAGTGAATGTTTTCTCATGGGTGATGTTTGCCTTGTTGATACTAATTGGGTGAAAAATTACGTTTTACGTAAAATTATCGCGGTCGCCGTACTATTGTGCGTGTTTTTAAAACGAATACATACGCTCTAATCAGTAGTTTTAAACCAATTAGAAAGGACATTACAGCGTTATTAGTATAAAGTAGGTGCCTTCTGAAGTATAGGTAACAAAACATAAAACTTATGGCAAAATCAGTTATTTACGATTTTCTTAACGAGAAAATGGAACGTATTGTAAATGAAAAGTTTAGTTAAGTTTTCACAATACGTAACATGATGAAATTGAATAAAAAATCAGTTAATCCCTTATATGCATCATTATACTTGCATGCAATAAAATCTATGTTAACTTTTTATCATTACACTCAACGATATAACGATGAAGTTTAAAAATTGGGATGTGCTTTAAAACAATTCTTCAACTAGGTTGCTGTAAAAGTGAAATTAAAAACTCGATATTAATATTCCGTACCGGCGACGCATTCACCCTGAACAGTTTTATAAGTATTTTTATTAATTATGAATAGTTTAAAGTTGAAGTCAATATTGGTGTTAACAATTAAAATTAAGTGTCTATCTTCTAAATATATAAAACTCAAAGGTGACTGACTGACTGACTGACTGACTGACATAGTGATCTATCAACGCA
>DWKA01000264.1:0-18823 GCA_018249155.1 Panoquina ocola ocola
TGGTACCAATTCGACACTATTCCGCATCAAACAAAAAAAGAATTACGTAAATCGGTACAGAAATCTCGGCATAATCGGTGTACATACATAAAAAAAACATAGCATCCAAATTGAGAACCTCTTCCTTTTTTGAAGTCGGTTATAAAATGAAAATATGACGAGGGCTTGGCTTCAAATCAGTAGGTACAAATGTTCTACAGTGTTAGTTATAAAAATCTAGATGATCAAGACTCAACTAACTCTCAAACAAGTATTCCTCAAACTCCTGAATAATGCTTAAGTTTTTTTCATCACAAACGTTAATTAATAGTTTATCAATTTTAAAACGATACAGGATCGGTGGACAAAGATAATTACAAAAAATCATTGTGAATTAATCGAATGGGTTCGTAAAAATAATTTTAACATCTGTGGAGTATTATATTTGATTTGACTTATTGATTGGATTTGATTATTTGATTTGACAGGTCTAATCATTTTGACAATGGAAAATAAAATGCGCGTTTTTTAAGTACCTACGTATGTATTAGCTCGTAGGTACGTCCTACATAAAAATAATATTTTATTTCATTTACTAAGAAAACATTACGCACCTAACAAACCATATACAACCACAATTTGTATCTTTGTACAAAAACTGCTACCTAATAATTGTTTGACAGATCAGCTGATTGATCTGCCGCCGCCATCTTGCCTCTCAAAGACGTATGAAACAACGCATCGGCAGTGTTTAAAGTCGAGAGATCCTTGAGAGTTCTTCAGCATCCCCTCATAGTTGAGTAACGTTCATAGCGTTTATGAGTGTGATATATTGATCAATAGCTGAAAATGGCGTGTACCCCTCACGTTGTGAGAGGAGACCCGAGCCCAGCATCCTGTGGGACGATTATGGGTTGTAATGATGATGATGACGATGAAAGGAAACCTGTGCGCAATGAGTTTGATAGTAGATGCCTTAGTCAATATAATGGTAAATTTATGATGAAATGCAAGAACTCATTACTATGACACACCATACCTACTTATTTCTAAAACCTATCATTAACATCCCATTAATTTAACCTATGGAACCTTACGGGTAGGTAGAATCAATAGAAGTTTAATTTATAGAAGATCATTACGACTAGTAGTGTTGTTCGCATTTTCGCAATTATTATGTAGATAGATATCGTGCCGATTATGTTTTTGTACTGTCAGTGTTGGACGTCGCGTTCACCGGTACGACCTACCTCCGCTTTACAGGCCTACATAGTATTATAGGCATTAGTAATGTTCAAGTTATTGTTTAAGATCGATGTGTGTTAAGGCATATTTTGGTGTGATATTATCATAAATAATTAATATAATTATTAACGTCAGAATTACTTTACAATGGTAAGTTAATTTTATTCCCAGTGCTGATTGATCATTTTATAGTATTTTAAATATTTTTTACTTAACGGCTGTATTCATGGGGTCTTAAACGAAAAGCTCAGAGATCGAAAACGTTTTCATCAGTATCGAATTGTACAATGTTTAATTATTTGTTTTCATTATGTTGTGTCCAGTTAGGTACGGTAATTTTATGACAATCCGATAACTTTGGAGGGTAAAATATAAAACAGTTGCTCGTAAATATTTTGAAAGCTTTGTACTACGTATAACTGTGTACTTGATTATAATACTACGGGTCTCAATTTTCACTATAGTGGTAATCATTTATCATAGAGATATCTTAAAAGGGTTATTTAGCTTCACCTGTGTAATTGTTAATTCTACTATATACCATATACGAGTATAAAATGAATGATAATGTTTCATAATAACGAATGATGATGATATATAGGTCTGGTCTGTTGGAGCTCGAAGGTGGTCGTAGGAACCCTGAAATGAAACAATATTACTATATCCAATTGGGGCTTATGATCTAGCCTTTGAAGTTCTTTGGTATTTCATGACATTCAGGATTTCATGATGAATTTCGCATGACGTTTTTTCTTGTATAATTATTTAATAAATAGGCAGGCCGTACCGGTATAATCGTTCTACAAGAATTTAATCATTAAATCAAGGTCGTATTTTGACTTATTAGATTTTTTATCAACTTCATTGATTGCAAACAAAATTTCTACGAAATAATATATCTTATCGAGAGAACGTAATTATTACCTCACCAATAGTAGGTATCTAAAATTATGAAAATTTACTGTCTGCAGATAAAATACCTTTTACTGATCACTAATCACTAAATTCAAATCACGCCATCCCTCAATCCCCATCAATCAATCAATGATATTAAACAAGAAAGAATAAAAAAATTAACTGAATCTCGACAATGACAATACTTATTATAATTTTCCAGGGGGCTACGTTCTTATTAACAATATTGGCCCTAGTCGGCTGTTATGAAGCTGCCAATATTCTATACGTGATACCATTTACATCGAAGTCTCATTACATAATGCTGAGGCCAATAGGCCTGGAGCTAGCTCGAAGAGGTCACAATGTGACTGTTATAACAGCAAATAAAGAAGTTAATCCTCCCACAAATTACACAGAAGTTATGGTTGATAATAAAGAAATCTGGGAAGTAATCGGTAAGAGGTTTATGTTTGTACAGTATTTATATTTATAATGATAGGAGCCATGGAGCTATCGCCGCTTTACCTATTTCTGGTCTGACAATTATGTTCTAGTCTGGAGAGTACGAGTACGTTTCTGACATTATATTCAATAGGCGATCTTCTCTTATCTCCAGGGGTAATCATGCATCTTCTGTAATCAACTCCGAGTGAGATAAATTTAGTAATGATTAATCCTTACTATAACAATCAATCTGATTTAATAATTGAGGATAGTTCTTTTACTAACAGATCATAATAAACGAATGTTCTTATTAACATCTAACTAAACTTATTAATCAACTTCAGACTTATCGAGGTTGTACCATGTACTCATGTACAACCATCGTCATCCATGGCAAAGGATGATGACAATGCAAGTTTATTGGCTATCCTTATTACTTAAAAAAAACTGCCGATTGACTATACTTATATTCAATTTGATATGCAGTAACCCCAAGTAGGTATCTCTCATAAGAGTGACCAGTGTGGCAAACATAACAAATAAAAAATATTAATCATTCTCAGAAATAGAGTTGTTGTTAGACAGGAAGGAAAAAACCTAACTACTTTTTATGTGACCTTCAGGTTAAAATTGGAACCTTGGTATTAAGGATTGTACTTATACTAGTTATAATCCGTTTCAAAGATTTTGCTAGAACAAGAAAACAATCTTACAGTGCCTTTTAACGTAATTATTGGTTTAAAAGTAAGGGCTGTCTCCCAAATAAAATAAAAAATAATGATAAAGATTAATTTAACGCTAAAACTAATTTCTGTTTACTTTAAATATTTTTGAAATGAATGAAATTAATCAAAAGTAGTGCCAAGATTGTTTCGTTTTGAAACGGATTATAATTATGTTGTACCTCCTAGTAGGTACCTCCTATTTGCACACCTACTAGCTAGCGCTGATGCCCGCAATTTACGAATAAGTACATTAACGCGGGACATTAAATTTGGTATAATAGGTATTTTGGATGGCAAAATTAAACCATGTCGAAAAGCCCTCGTGCGGCATAAAAAGTTCCGAAATTTATGTTTTTGTCTTTACTGGAGCAACGTGGTGGACTTTGCTCTATGCCTGTTGAGCTATAAGAAGATGCCCTGTGGCCATTCATGGGAAATGAAGTGAAATTAAATGAAATCCACATATCCTTAAAACTCCAAATCCATGCCATGAGAGGTCCCCGGAGATGAATCATAATTATAGTTCGCGAGTTAAACTAACACAGCTCCTGATATAATTATAATTATGTACACAAAAAAAGGTTAGTGGAGAAAAAACAAGTATTTTTGTTGGATGATGTAACTTGTACAAAGATAACTAATCGCTGTTTAACTACCTTTGCAATTTTGTCGTTAGGTAATAGAGTTAAACATTACCTATCTTTAAGATGATCCAAAAACAGACAAAATATAAAAATAGATAATGTACCTACGTTTTTGTAAATATTACAATTTATATTGTTTAAAATGGTTAACTAAGACGCTAATTAAACCGTTATTAGTACTAGTATTATTGTCTACTTGGAACTAGAATTTACCAGCCAATTCGTCAAGTCGTCGGATTTAGTGACGTAGCACCATCCATTATTGCTGGATCTCCGTATTTTACAAGAATGCATAAGACCAACGAAGAGATTGGGCTATAAATCCTTTCAACTTAGTTCCAGGACGCTGGTTTTGATGTGGTATTATTTTATTGCCAAATTCTGAAATAAAAGTTTTGAAAATTGTTTTGTTTTACACAAAATTTACCGTTTTCTAGAACTGTCTCATTTAATGAAAATTTTGCTTCTAATCAGGATATGGATTGAATTATGGATAAAACATTGTCCAAGTAAACTTGATCTAGGCATCAATATGATTTCAACAGAAATGCGGAGCCTGAAATAATTATGTGTGTTTTTTATTGTTTTTACTTTTCAGTTCAGCATTTGAATAATTAAACATGCTTAAGCAAAATAATGCAGACATGCTTGACCTTTGCTCATCATAAGACGTATTAAGTTAAATAGTGGTACAGATTGATAAACAATAAAATTATTATCTTTCAATTTGTAGTCCTACGCTAGAATTATTTGCATAGGTACTAACTACGCAGCATAGGCACAAAATGACATATCGCCAACAAACATTAAAACTGCAGTACAAATATTTCTTGGCGTTTATCTTTATACTTGATAGGAAATGTATTGTATTATCAAATGTATATAATTTTCAGGAGGAAGGCCAAACGTATTCACAATGGTTGATATAAGTGCTGAAGAGTTTCACGATCTAATATTTTGGAGGTCTGGAGCTGCTTTTACAGAAGTGGTTCTAAATTCAAGCGACGTACAAAACTTTCTGAAGAAAGATAACTCATTCGATTTAGTTATTGCCGAACAATTTTTCCAAGAAGCGTTATACGCTCTGTCATATAAATACAAAGCGCCGTTGGCTTTGGTGACTACTTTCGGAAATTGTATGAGACATAATATTTTAACGGGAAACCCTCTGCAATTGAATACTGTTATATCCGAGTTTCTCGATATAAAGGATATGACGAGCTTTTGGGGTAGATTCCGCAACATGTATTTTGCGGTATATGAATTTGTGTGGTGGAAGTATTGGTACATGCCTAAACAGGAGCGTTTAGTGGAAATATACTTATCAGACTTACCTAAACCGGTGCCCAGTCTGTATGAGATACAAAAGAATGCGTCACTTATGTTGCTTAATAGTCATTTCAGTTTCGATCCGCCTGCTGCTTATTTGAGCAATGTCGTGGAGATTGGCGGAATTCATCTATCAAAGCAGGATTTGAAGCCTCCAACCGTAAGTTTATGTTTATTTTAATAATTATGATAAAAACATGATTTTGACTGTAGAAACCTTTGATTTCTACGATGTTGACCATCTGTTCAAATTGTAGCGGATAGTGTAGATAAATAGGTGACGCTAGTAGCATGTTTTCTACGCGTATGCGTTTAAAGAAAATAATAGAACGCGCGAGGAACAAGATAAATGATGCATGTTATTTTATGTCAATAATATGTCATGTACATATTTGTGTCTTACTATGATGTTACGTAAACGTAACCTTGAAATTAGTATGTAATTATGTATAATAGTGATCATCATTCTCTCTGCGTGTATTATAATTATAGCTATAATGGTGTGACAAAGAGTAACATCCAATAATAATAAGTTATACTATGTAGGTAGGTACTATGTTATCGTGTTAGATAAAGTTGTGTCTATTGATTGTTAAGCACTATTTAGCATGAAAAGCAATCATTCAACAAGGAATAACAAACAGTTATAAAAATGCAATAATATTACCTAATGTTATTGTGTTGCATTCTGTTGATCCACAAATAGTAAGTACCGAACTGCGGTGTAGATGCACCATAAAAACGAATCGACTGATAACATTCAATTTTCAACATTGTACACATTAGCTAAACAACATACATTTAGTTCCCAGAAGTTCGCAATAAGACATAAAATAACAAACTACAACAATAATCTATCATACTAGGTACATTTTGTATAATTTTCAAACTAAATCAACTTGTGAAGACTTATCGAACTTTTTCTTCTTTTTTAATACGAAATTTGAACTTATATGTATATCATATTTTGTATTGTATAACTATCACATAACACAATCTATGATAACAAATATTATAGACCATTTTTGAAGTAGTTTTAGAGCAAAATTTAATACTTTAAGATCCATAGGCTGTGTGATGTCTGTCAGTCAGAAAGACTTATAATATAGGATGTTTTTTAGTACGTGGATTTAAAGGGTCTTTGGTCACAATATAATATTAACGAAATTATTACAACATTTTCAGGAATTTCAAAAAATACTAGATAAGTCCGTAAATGGAGTAATTTATATGAACTTTGGTTCTAACGTAAGAAGTTCTGAGTTGCCGGAGGACAAGAAGAAAGCATTTTTGAATGTATTTAGGAAATTGAATCAAACCATTTTATGGAAATGGGAAGACGAAAACTTAGATGAAATGCCAGCCAATGTTATAACTCGAAAATGGATGCCCCAAAAGGAAATTCTAGGTATGAGTATTTAATTCATGATCATCATTATCATTCCTTATCGAATCCTTCCTCATTGGTACTTATTTTATTTATTTCTTTTAAGTACCAAATTCTAAATCATAATCTGATTGTAAGTGACTTTTGTTAAGGGTTCAAAGCCAAACTGATTATTTCCATTAAGTCATCCCCTAAGTTTAACCATCAGCGAGCTCTATCAGTAGTTGTACGGGCTATCGCTCGTGGCAAAAAAATCTTGAGCACATAATAATAAACTTTAATATAATAATAATAAATAATAATGTTAAAACTACCTTTCATTGAAGAGTTTGGTGCTTAATCAATATAAAGCTGAGTTTAATACAGTATTAATATCATATTACAGCGCACCCGAATGTTCGGGTGTTCATATCCCATGGCGGGCTGATTGGAACGCAAGAAGCTATCTTCAATGGAGTTCCAATCATCGGTATTCCAATTTACGCGGATCAGTACAACAACTTGCTCCTTGTGCAACAAACAGGATTGGGTTGGATGCTGCCATACCACAGTATTAATGAAAATAGCTTGGAGACTGCTCTTTTAAATGTCCTTTACAACGGATCTTTTAGGAGCAAAGCTAAGGAACTTCAATCTCGATTTATAGACAGACCAATGACGCCATTAGACGAAGCTGTGTTTTGGCTCGAATACGTCATAAGGTACAATGGTGCTGACTTTATTAAAAGTCCTACGCGGGAAATGAACTGGATTACATATAACATGTTAGATATTTATGGGTTTGTAGCTCTGTTAGGTTTTGCGTTTATTTATGTCACTACTATTGTTATAAAATTTGTTATTTCGTTGACTAAGAATGTTAAAGTTAAAGTTAAGAAAAATTAAAATTATTGTTAAAGAGAATTTAGAATAAGTTAGTATATAGTGTATAGTATAATAAGGTAGTTTTTAGAGTCCGGGATTCCTAGAACAAATTTCTCCAATTATTACCAAACAAGCACATTTTTCTTCGGTAGCTTCATTTTGACGAGACGCTTAACCTTATTCTTAATTTAAAAAACAACTCAATATTTTTCATGATCTTGTTAGTCATACATGTTATGACTCTTTGAATAAAACCTTTCATTTAGTAAGACAAATATTTTTTCAGTTAATTTAGATAATTATCTTGAGAATGACGAAAAAAACAGTTAACAACAACAACATTTTTTAAGTTCGTCATGAACATATTTCACCCCTGTTACCTCTTTTAGCTGCCACTAACGTAAATTTGGGCGACTCGTCAACATGAATCTACTCAAGACAAATTACTTTGTTGGCAATAAATGGAGAAAGTTCTAGGGATCTTGAATCATTATTGTATTGTACATATTATTATTATATTCAATTAATCCAAAAACATCGTAATGTATACTAATCTAATACTAAGCCAATAATAATGGTTGTAGATTTTTTTTGTTTGAATGCGCTAATCTCAAAAACTACTGTACCTATTTGAAAAAATCTTTTATTTTAATAATAAATATGACGAATAGGAGAATTTTTCTTGATGCGACGCGAGGGCGTGCCGCTAGTTTTAATTAAAGGAACATTGAAATTGACATTGAAAATAAAGATTTAATTTTAAATAAACTATACGTTATAATTCCCTATTTTCATTCATTCAATGACATCGCGAATTGAAACGTTTTGGCAGATGGCGTAATCGGAATCGGCGACACAACTATTCTGAGGTTGTACCCTACCTCATTAAGAGTTTGCAATTAAAACTTGGGATTCGGGCGGGTATTCAGGAATTCATACCAGTGTGAAATGCTAGCAGAACGGAAGCCACGGGGAAACGACGTCACAGTAGTTTGTGGTAGTTTCGTTCATTTTCGTCAACGACACTTATTTTATTATGTATAGTAATTAGTGATGTTTTGACTTTATATTAAAAACTAAAGATACATACGTCGTGCAGTCGAAATTTAACCGTATTTCAATGTGCCGAAAGGTAACTTCACGTTGCCAAAAAGTAATGCTTTATTTTCGCAATTTCTAACAAATATGTTATTTTGGCACTTTTATCTATATAAACTTTACCTGTATCAAATCTCAGACCCTTCACGAGCCTGCATTGTTCTTAAAAAGGGGTACAAATGTACTTAATAATAATTTTATTTAATACATCTTCATAGTAAATATTGACATTCATATTATCAGTAAGAAAAATTGTAGGCAGCAACTAAGGCATAATAACCTTTTGAATTTATAGGTATTCTTCTGAGTTGGAACTTAGAAAAGTTTGAACAATATCTTTTGCCAGTGAAGACTTAGAAGTTTGAGACCCGGTTATTTTCTATTGGGTCCAACCGGCTTGAAGTCATTGTATTGAGAGCTAGGTATTTCGTAATGAAACAATTCATAACAATGATACTTGTAACTGAGTTTGCCAAGATAACCTGAACAATAAGTGCTTGAAGTGGAGATATAAAAGGAAACCTTTACCAAATCATGGCTTACAAAATTTGCTAATCTTATATTCACGTCCACTATTGTAGATAATAATTTGAAATTGTAAGTGCTAAGACGATTTACTTAAACTATACAATTTACCAACACCCTGTTACTAATCAACGCTACTTTGTTTAAAAAAACAATTTAAAACATTTACAATTAATATTCCAGCATGTTTTGTTACGCAGAGATGTGCAAGCTGTGCAGTAGTAAATACACTATGCTACTATATTTATAGCTGGTGCATAAATAAACCGTGTCCTGATTCTGTATTGGCTAGTACAGCGGGGCTTTTTCATCCACTGCATACAGGCAAAACTTTGCAACACTTTATCATTACTAGGTTCTGTATGCGTTCTTGTTTTTAATAGACAGCCTCTGACGGTCAAATTTGACCCAAAAACAGGATAGGTAACAGGTCTTATTATAATGCACAGATCACCCCCAATAGATACCGCATACTAAACATTTTGTTCAGTTTAGAATTTACCAAAGTTGGCGGAACGCGCGGGTTGCGGAGGGACGTCACCTGTATGGAAACATCAAATCAACATCATTTGGTCGTCAAGGGTCAAATGTCAGGTTGATACTAATTTGTTTATTTGACGGAATTTCTATAAGCGCCAACGCACATATGTGCGGTGAAAACATGTCGCCTTCAATGCGGTATCTATTGGGGGTGATCTGTGTTATAATGTAATTAAATTCTCATGTGACGTAAAACAACGCCAACCCGAATATACTAATGCTTCATACTGGTGGTGGGTATATCTCTGCGTTGAAAATAAAGCTTCACAAAGTGGAACCACATGGTTACTGCATTTTTTCAGTTTCCTTATATTTCTAGTGAGTATAAGTAAATAATAGGGCAAAATTACCCAGATCCAATGATAGTAATAATTAATTACATTTTTATGTCATCATTAACTTGTCCGGTTTTTACTTAAAGAATAATGGCTACCCTAATCATAATAGTACCGAGGGAATTGAATGGAGAATGTTTTGTGTGAAGTCTCCTATGCAACTACGGCTCATGATGTACAGTTCGTAACAGAAATTCATAACTTAGTTCATTTTGATTACCTAGCTAAGCTAACTTCTTACATAATATATCCATACTACATATTAGAGTATTAGTGGCGGAAAGTTGGCTTCTTTGTATATTTGTTTGTTTTCATTTTTAAGGTTATGATTTTTGTGCGGAAATGGGGGATTCGAAAATGTTAGAGACAACTTTCAATCAAGTAAAATTATGCTATTTATTTAATACCAATTGCGATAAAATACATTTTATATCACTGCCTGCTTCTGCGTCTTGATTTGTGTTGATACAGTAGAATTTACCTGATTAAATACCTACGTTCCATCTAACTTATTTCGTAACGTAAAAACAGTCCTGAAAAAGTATTAAAAACGAATGCGTTATTTTTATTTTTTAGTGAATTTATAAAAAATCTAATCTTAGCCTTTAGTTTCTAGCTTTAGCGGTTTACTTTGTAAGCAGTGGGAAGAGAATCGATCTGTTACTGTCGTAAAGCTGTGGGGTTGTGTTAAGCCACGTTTCGTATTAAAGCGGAGAGCGTGCATGGAGTGACGTGTGGTAAAAATATTTTTTCATTTTCATTTAGATCTAGTTAAAGTTTTTGAAGTGAAAACTTCTATAGTAGCGGTGTGATTTGGAATCGATGAAACGGAAATGGGCTAGTTAAATGACTGCCCAAAACAAGTATGATAATTTAAATAAAATTTAAATATTCCATAATGAATCATTTAGTGTTTAGTAATTTCCTCGAACTTTCGTGAATTAAATAAACATAAAAAAGTATTTAGTCGATAATTCCGGAGATATAAAGCAAGTTAGGGAAAAAGTACTAAATGCACTAGACAGATGGCGTTATGCGAAATCGGTTATTCTCATTTTTTGAATCTTTTGAAGGTTTCACTTCCACCACGCGTGAATTGCACACCATCTATAATTTTTTTATGTGCATAATAAAGTGGCGCTATTATTACCACTAATAAGATTCTATGTTCTCGTGTTGCGACCTTGAATTTATGCTCTCAGTACAGCTTAAAACGTTTCCCTTTAAAAATAAATAGTAGGCGTTTTAAATAAACCATTTAATGTGTAACTATATGGTATACCTACGCCATATAATAAAATGTTTTAGTGTTAGGGATTGTGAGTGCATTATGTATGTCACTGAGAATTCGTTCAATACATTCCGCTGCCCGCTTCGCTAAGAACAGCGGTGTTCCTTTCCCGCTATTCGCTTTCACAGAGAATGGAACCTTACAGTCGATTCAACTGTTAAGAGTTATCGCTCTTGCGCTATCGCCTGCTGACCAAAAAAAAAAACCATATTATGGTTCTGTTTACTGAAATATATTTGAAGAAATTGAATTTATTAAAGCCACCTAAAAAATTAATAAAGTAACTGGATCATTTGTTATAATTTATTAAAGTTCCTAACACGACTAGGAATCCGAACGTCCACACCTTCTTTCTAATAAATAATTTAAACTATCAACACCTGACTAGTATCAGTTACTCCTTTTTAACACAATATTCTTTAGTCTTTGTTAGCATACGTTTGTAGACCATGTATACGACTTGAATCTAATTTGTGGTCATTTTTATTACTTTTATAATATAAATACAGTCACAGTTGCAAGGTAATAATCATTTGCTATTAAAAATCAACTTTATAGTAATTTTCGAACAACCGACTAAAAAATGTTTTACCTAGTTATTAAGTTAGTTAGTTGTTAGTAAGTTAGTTGTTATGTTTCTGTAAATTAATAACTGTAATTAAAGAATTACAATGTTAATAATTCTCTTGTTTACCGTACAGCCAATGATGGTTCAGTAAATTGATTTTCAGCTAGAATATTCGCAGTCTGTTTGGTAATTCAGCGTAGAGCTTACGTGGCATTAATGTCTTCTACATATGCATCAAGAACATTTACATTCCGTATGTGATTATAGGGTGATTAATAGTCAAGTGTCTTTTCGTTTTGATCAGATCAATTCGAGCGAAGTGCTTCGAAATCTCCGAGCGCTAATTATAACAGATTGCGTTATCTCCGTTGATCTATACAGCTCGGTAAAGGTAGGTTGTGTTTGATAACATAAATAATAATAAGCATTAAAATTTATAGAATTGGCTGGATTTTGCACTTAGTTTTATATTTGAGTATTTACAAATTTACATCATTTTGTTAATTATCTTAACATTGAAGGAGAGCCGTCTGGCGGCATGTGAGAGAAACAAAATCTAGCCACACTGACTTAATAATAACTAGGGCATCAAACTTATGTCGATCCTAAGTGGTCGACTGAGTTACGCAATATGGGGTGCAGTCATGGTGCAGCCGGTGGTTAGATGGGCGTCGGTAGTTGTTCGTGACAATATTTCTTAAGGGCTTCCTAGCTTCGAAAGACCCGTAAAAGTTTCGGAACTGGTAAAAAGTCATGTCAGAAGACCTTCAAGTGTTACAAAAAGCTTCCGTCACTTGGTTGGCACTAACACCCAAGATTCAATTAATATTGTAGTAGCGTGGTGGAATCTAGCCTACACCATCTCAGTTATGATGAGAAATAAATCATGTCTTATATATCGCTTCGTAAAACGCTGACAATATTGCCGTTGAGCAAAGTGTATCAATTTAGTGGGAAGGTACGAAGATTATCTCGTATTTCAGGCTCTCAAAATACACGACTATTCCATTTGGTTTCCGGGAACTTACCGTGATGTTCTAATTTTGGGACGACACTCGGATTTGTGATTTTATAACGGGGTTCTCCACTAAATATTTTGGGTTGCTCAACTTCCAACTGTCTGTTTCAGTGGTTGATTTAGAATTCTACCGTTTTAAGAAATAATGGATGAAATAATCTGGTGGAATTCAAATGTTTGGCTTTGGTATAGCTACTTGGGTATAAATAGTCGGTTAAGCCTACTACGTACGAATTCTTTGTCAGTGAAAGACCTTGAAAATTTCATTAATGTGCATAATTATTCAATTAGGTACAATAAGTTCTCTCACTAGATATGTGTTGAGGATTTACTTATGATATTGTAGTATCAATATAAAAGTATCAGTGACAAATACCGACAATAATAGTGTAATTGCGAAAAGTTTAGTGACATTTTTATTAAATATCTGTAGGTAACATAATTTTCGTTTGAAAACCAAATATATTTTTATGCTAATACACCATTTGCATGTCACTGAGAACAATCACTGGCTCATAAAAAGTGTCATGTTACGAGAATAGGAAACGTTGTACTTATAAGGGGTTAGGGATCCGAGGACGTAAGGGTGTTTTAAGACTTGTTTCACTGATAAAGAGTTTGGGAAGGATGAAAAATTGTAGGACGTTAACGTGATATTAGCGATAGGTAGGTTTTTATATCTTCCGATTATTGTAGTGAGACTTTTTAGCGGCCAGGGGCGGTAACATCTGCAGGATCGGAAACACAATACATGGCGTCAACCCATAGAGGCCCACTACTGAGCACGGGTCTCTCCTCGTAACTGAGGAGGCCTAGTGCATACTCCACCGCGCTGCTCCAATGCGGATTGGTTGAGGGACATATTAGCACATGATTCTACCACCAATGCGTATCACAAACGCACACGTACCTAATACACATAACTTAAGTATTAATGTTTGGAATAGACGAGTATAATTAAGATTTAAAAAAACAGCATAAATTAATTATATCACTCGGTAACATTTTTTTGGTACCTATTATAACTATCATTAGTATAGATGGCATGCTATATAGCAAATACTACATACATAAATATAGCTAACAGTACACTGTACAACAGCTTAGAAAAGATTTTCTCACGCGAAGGACTCTCAAGGACCCAAGAGGTGCCATTATAGGTCTAAGACCTCCGGTCCTTACTCGTTTGTCATGCAAATAGAGAGTGAATAATTTATAGAAGACTCATCCCAGCTGTATCATTTACATTGTCGGGTATAGCAAAATAAGACGCGACGGAAACATCTTGCTGCTGTTTATTAAAACCTAAAAAATATTACTTAACTTTGTTTTATACAAATAGGGTGGTCCTTAGGATACTTATACAAATAATAGTGGTACACTGAATAGTGATGTGACTAACTGAAATTCAGCTAATGAATGATGATGATGGTTTTTAATAATATTATTTTTGTTCAGCTATTAATTATTTTAATTTCATAATGAATAAGACTTTCTACATGCTACAAAATCAGTTTTAGAGGAAAAAATGTTATTTAGGAGCGTCATACAGTGGTCCAAATTTTAGAAATAATCATTATTATTGCAATATTTTTCTACTGATATACATTCTCCCACCTTTGCCGAGATGGGTTCTAGATCGAGCAATTGGACAATCGTGAGTTCTAAATTATAATAATGTAAATATGTATTTTAAAATATACATTTAATTTAATATACGTAGAACACGTTTTACGAATAAGTTACGGAGAGAAAAGTTCCGTCATAGGTCACGAGATCTCGCTAGTTAGATTTAATATAATTTTGTTTATCTTGCAGCAACAAAGAATAACGTGGAAATGTTTGTAGCAAGCTAAAACCCTGTTCGCATTCATAATACTGTGGTTTTTGCCCTAGGGCATGGGGCAGTCGCCTTACTGTAAGCGAAGAGTTAAAGATCGAAAGCCGTCAGCGATGATAATATTTTATTTTCTTCAATTTAATCTCCTGTTGTATGAGTTTACCTAAGTAGGTACACTACCGCTTACTGGAGTTTCATTCGAGAAACTACAAGTACCTTATTATCTCGTAATAAAATTCTCATTAAGAATATAAAATCATGTATAAAAAGGATATAATATAGGTACTAATCATAATTAAAATTTCATTTGTTTGTAATTTGGCTGAAAATTAAAATGAGGATCAATTATATCCTTTAAAATGCGAGTTACTGCGCACCGTTTTTTTAACCAGTTCTTAAACTTACATTTTTGATTTTGTATAAAAACACGTACCTATATTCGTAATTACTTTTATAAATTCTAAATTTGGAAGGTAAGGTAAATTAATTAAGGTAGATATAATGTATTAAGGTAAGGTAAATTGGAAGGTTGTGTTATATTGCAGTTGTTTTAAACATTAATATTAATCTCTTTCGTTTTGCCTGCATGTAGTGAGAAGAGTGGTTAAACAAGAGGACATGCTGTCCGTTTACGGGCGGTTCGTGTTATTTTTTGCTGGTTTTTCTTCCTCGCATTGTGTAATGCGAATTTTTGAGTGCGACGTGTAATTTGCCAGAGTTGCCGCTTCTGTTAACGCTAATCTTAGTTCTTGTGTGTATACAGATAATATATTTTTAACGAAGGAAAAGGAATTAAAACTATTTTTTGTTTTGAGTTAATGATATTTATCATTTTATATTTATACCAATGCCTGATGTCACTACGCAACGAGTATGTCAACACATGCGACGGGATATAATGGCTGAGTAACAAAACAAACGTCCAACTTGAGGCATCAACTGCTCGACCATGAAACAATGTCCCGCTCTAGGCTAGGCGTTAGGCGCTGTCCTATTGCCATCGCTCGTACGCTGCTGCGATGCGATGTCATAGTGCAACGTCATGCGTCACTATGAAATCGCATCGCAGCATCGTTCGAGCGATGGCAATAGGACAGCTCCTTAGACTTTACAAATGACTTGTCCATGTCAATGTCAGTGTCAATTCGTATTTAAATTGTAATGTCGCCATTATTTCGCGGTATATAAGAACCAGATGAAAGTATCCACAAAAATCAAATTTGTTTTTTTTTATTTTTTTTTTACGCTTGATGCCATTGACGCTGACGTAGCGCAAAATGAATTTACGCCGTGGCACTTTGTAAGCTTGAAAACGGCTAGTGTAATAAAGGGGTACTAAAAATACCTTATTATTATAATTAAGTAGATATTTAAAATACAATACATAACATGCAATGTATTATATCCTGAAGTGAATGGAAACCATTTAGTTTCTGATTGTAATTTAGATACATTGATACTACCTACTGTGTGTTCACAGTATTTAAATCATATTTGATTTAATAACTCCTTTCTTTTTTAAAACCCCGTGTATCAGTAATTACATTTGTAGATAATAAAGTTATGAAAGCATTAGTCAAGGTTATAATTATAATATTGCTGATTAGATAACATTTTTGGTATTGTTGGCCGAAGTGAGCGAATGATAACATAACATCAAACCAAGGCTGAATACCTTTATGAATATCTGACTCAAATATTACAATTAAATAATTTTGAAAAATGTCATGGTATGCAGCGAGTGCCTACATAAAACAATTATTTTTTTACATAATGACGTAGTTTTTAATTTTAATTTAGACGTAATTATATAAAACATTTTAAGATGATAAATACTTGTATAAGTAATATGAATAAAACATACTTAAGTAGATTTTAGACCTAAGTACATGATGACAAAGTAGGTACCATTAAAATATTATACGGCAAAATACCTATGGAGTAAACTGATTTTATTTAACTTTATATTAGACCGACATATTATCTGCTAATAAGTCTTAAATCTATAGGAAATAATAATTATTTTATTTGTCTATGATTTACGGCAGCTTGACAAGTTTTATAAAACGGTATGATATTTAGTTTTTGTGACAAAACGCTGCAGTATTTTTTAGAAGTTTAAACAAAATAAGCGGTAATATTTGAGCAAACATGATTATTTACCAAAGTTTTGTATTATGTTGTTTATCAAAAGACAGCTGATAATAAACGCACACGACTACATCGTTCTACATACGTCATTGCGTGTTGTTGAGCATGAACGTAGCTACGGATCCAGTTGGGTAACTATTTTGAGACAGTACGCTGTCATTAGGTCATTGGCGAGGTTATTCTCGCCGGAATGGCATAAATTTGTAACACGAAGTGTAATAAAGTGTGACTATAACTCGTTAAAAGTATCAACTACGTCTACTATATAAAACAATAAATAAAGTTGTTCAAATTTAACACAAATTAGTGTGTCTTGTAAATATTACACAATAATTTTGGTGTTGTTATTGTAAAATGGCAGTGTCGTTTACCAGATCATGTTCGCTATTTTGTAACTACAGTAAAAGATTACTGTCAACGACGTGCTCAAATAATGCTAAAATAAATTTTAACTGGGAGGATCCCTTGAATTTAGATAGACAATTACAGGACGATGAAAAGGCGATCCGGGACTCATTCAAGGTTTATTGTAACGAGAAACTCTTACCGCGGATAGTGGAAGCAAACAGAAATGAAGTGTTTGACCTTAAAATTTACAAGGAAATGGGAGAGTTAGGAATCCTGGGGTGCACCATTAAGGGCTACGGTTGCGCTGGAGTATCCAGTGTTACTTATGGATTGATAACAAAGGAACTGGATGGTTTAGATTCCGCTTACAGATCCGCTATGAGCGTGCAGAGTAGTTTAGCGATGGGAGCGATTTACATGTATGGTTCGGAAGAACAAAAGGAAAAATATTTGCCTAGAATGGCTAAAGGTGAACTCATTGGTTGTTTTGGTCTAACAGAACCAAATTTCGGAAGCGATGCTGGTGGATTAGTAACAAGAGCCAAATATGACGCTAAAACGAAGACATATGTACTCTCAGGGTCTAAGACCTGGATCACGAATTCGCCTATTGCAGACATTCTAATAGTTTGGGCAAAAACAGAGGATAACAAAGTACGTGGTTTTATTGTAGAGAGAGCACAAGTAAAAAGTGGTTTAGATACTCCAAAAATCAATGGGAAATTTTCTTTGCGAGCTTCAGCAACTGGCATGATATTGCTCGACGAAGTATCTATACCGGAGGAGAATTTATTGCCAAACGTTGTCGGCATGAGGGGACCTTTCGGATGTCTCAATAACGCTCGGTATGGGATCGCTTGGGGCGTTCTCGGTTCCGCTGAAACATGTTTGCGAATTGCTCGACAGTACACATTAGATCGGAAACAATTCGGAAAACCACTCGCTTCTTACCAACTTATACAAAAAAAACTAGCGGACATGGTAACAGAAATAGCTCTTGGATTTCAAGCTTGTTTACAAGTGGGACGTTTGAAAGATCAAGGCTTATCTACGCCAGAAATGGTGTCTTTAATTAAGAGAAATAATTGTGGGAAAGCTCTGGAAATCGCACGAACTGCGAGAGATATGCTAGGTGGCAATGGAATATCAGATGAGTATCACATAATTAGGCACGTAATGAATTTAGAGGCAGTGAATACTTATGAAGGTACACACGATATTCACGGGCTAATATTGGGACGGGGAATTACGGGTATTCAGGCATTTTTCTAAGTATAATGAATTTTCTATTATAGATACAAATGTAAAATATTTTTATTCCATATGCAAATTATATTGCGTTTATTGTTAATCAAATGAAAATATTGTAAATAAAATGTTTATAAATAAAAATATATATTTTATAATTAATTCTGAAGTATTATTCATATTAACCCACTAGGACCTCCATAGAGCGAAAAGTAATATTACATGGACAATTTAAAACAAAACGCTATTGATAGTATTAAAAATAAAATATTTTGGAGGCGCCGGGTATCGATCCCGGTACCTCTCGCATGCTAAGCGAGCGCTCTACCATCTGAGCTACGCCCCCT
>DWKA01000265.1:0-18822 GCA_018249155.1 Panoquina ocola ocola
TTAGGTAAGTGGCACCTATTTCTGCCTTAAGTGTCCCTTAATATTTAGGAATAGTTGGTGCAAACGGGCATAAGACTGATTCCACTTATTAAATGACTCGTAGTTCCACACCAGGATATGCTAGGATTCCGGGTGTTGCAGTGTGAAGAGCATTTAAAAACCAGACCTAGAATAGAAATTTATACTCATTAATGACAATTCTGCTTCACTGGGAATCACTTGTAACCGTCGTGCAATTAGGTCGGGTAAAAGTTTTAAGATAAAAACATTGCATTAGCAAGTTAGCTTGCTAGAGCTATCTTTACTATTGGTGGTGCTTTTTTGGAACTTAAGTACCTATATATTTATAAAGACAGGTTCTTAATCAAGACTGTCGGACAATCCTGGAATAGTTAGATATCCTAGTATCATTAGCGGTAGGTAATGTTACATCTGCGTATTGGCCGCATGCTCTCGATACCCGCCAGCGCGCTGGTCGCCGCTGCCAACCAGTCCGCGCCAGCCGCTCTTTGTGGTCGACTTAAATTCGAATCAAATTACCGGTACTGTTAGGTGATCAATAGCTAGGATTATATTACCTAGAAATACTAAATATACTTATTTGATTTAGTCCCGATCAGGTATTTTTGAAGTTCTATCCGTGGGAATTCTTTAATAACATTCGTGTTGAAGTATGAAGATCATTTACATGATTTACAATAAAATTCTATGGAGGTGGTGGTTGGTTGTTAATATAGATAACCTAATAGCCTGGTTATTGGTAGTAGCCGTGCAATCATACCGCTGCGAAATACTCTAACTACGTCTTTTTGATTAAGACAAACAGTTTGTAGAGTTAAATTTGTATTTGTAGAGTTAGGGTTTGTAGAGTTGGTTTGGCTTAAAGTTAGAACTTTTTGAGTCTTTTTGACACTCCGAGCTGTAAGGTCTGACGGCCTCACCTCGGCGATATTTTATGTAAAAACAATTAATGAGATATTGATTTCATGTTTGATCAACAGTTTATTCCTATGTTTGTCATTATGCTCACGCGTTTCATTCAAGGAAGAATGAGTGATTCGATCACAACGGCCAACATCGTTACACAAACAATACAAAGGCGGCCTCGAAAACTTCCGCAGAATTATATTCTTTTGTTTGTGTTTTGGACGGTATGGCTAAATGTGTGTGTAAGAGGACCAATATCTTTGACCTTCATGAGGTTTATGAATTATGATGTAAGCGAATAAATAGAAATTTCCCCAACGTTAAAACACGATTTTATAATCAATTGGTTTCTCTAATGAAAAAAATAAACTCTGTAAATACGCGTTAGGTAGCTAAGTAAGTTATGAAATTAATTTATCTGAAGCTTTTAACTGTAACTATAATCGCAAAAGCAAAAAGATTATTGAAAAACAAACAATCACAACGAAGATCTCATTAAAATTAACAAGACTCGATGTTTTTATAACTAATCCATCTTAACTACATCTGATTTAAAATTACGGAAATACCGTAAGCAAGGACGTAGTTAAGCTCGTCAGGAATCAGCGAATTCAGCGATGGTCATTCAACTTAATAACGGAATTCCATCACAGCACACGGTGCACGGCTCCACCACACTGGCACCTCCGCATACATTGTTCCCCAGACATTCGATCGCACACATCACTGTCGCTATACCTCATGCTACACGCTTCTTGTATTACGGTTATAAGACAATCACAATTGGTTATTAAGATCAATAAAAGATGAGAACCGATCTGTATGATCTGTCAAGTTTCTAATTAAGCGGGTGGATACTTTTTATTTACCTAAATATGTCATATTCTATACGTACACTGATTCGTAGTAAATACTTAGTTAGGTTAGGTTAAGTATGCGTTATATATTTCAAAAAGACTAAAGAGCTTTATTACTATAATGTAAAGTCGTAATGATTTTCAAAGACTTAAATTTTTTATAAACTTCTACATTGTATCACTGATTTGCAAACAGACAAGTTCGACGACGAGCGAGCGCCGAATGTCCCGTAAACATTCTTGAATGACAGGCGTATTGCGTGGACATACGTCCTTGCCGTGGCCTGGTAGAGCTTGAAGGCACTTAGGGTTACTGGCCGTTATCGGACCCTCCGCATTTTATTATAATATGCTCCCACGACGCCGCGTGACGTAGGGTCCGAGCTCCACCGCGGCAGCTCTACAATCAATTGAATCGATAAAATCGATATGTAGACCTCTGCGTGGAAAATTGTAAGATTTATCAATAAGATAATTTTGTAAATTTAATTAGATTCAGGCTTTAATAATCTGTACAATCCTGGAACTAAGGAAGATTTAGACTACGATAGTTTTCGTTTTATACTATTTTGAATAGGTACCTTTAATTCTGTCCGGATTTTTTACTTTGTGAGTTCTTCGTTCATATTGACAATTTTATCATTGTACAGATCTATCGCGTAAAAATATGTTATTCTAATGATTCAATTCGACTTAAACGTAAACTTATACAGCCAAAACTTAGAACATAGTCAAATCGTCACCTACTCTCGAATCTCAAAAAAGTATAAAAGGTCTTAGGTGAATCCGCATGAAATAAGACCTGTAAGGACAACATGGACAAGTAATAAAATATGTAAATATACGGCTGTTTATATAATATACCTAAAAATGATTTACTCTTTAGATCAATATTGCGGAGTCGCATTGTAAAGATTGAACTATCCTAATGTAGAGTCGACGTGGCCTAAAAACGTTCTCGATGAACTTCATAACAGACTACTCTTCAGTTATTTTACTACGGTTCCTATTTCCGAAGTATGATAAATAATAAATAGCTTCCCTTTCCATTCCTTTGCACACGACAGATAAATTTAAATGACCACACGAAGAATTATTTAATTCCCACCACACACAACTTAGTATGCAATCAAAGCTGCATCAGCATTTCTGTAATTTTCCTACGAACGTATTTACAGCTCTATCAAGAATACTCTCGGAGTAAAAACTTGCAGCGAAATAAATTACGAGAATGTTGACCATGCCGTAGCCCACCAGCTTTATCATCGCGCGTTAGTTAGTGCTTCGAGTCCCGCTAACTACGACCATCAGTCATATGCAGATGCAATCTTGGTAGCTATCATTCATTATGGTAGTTTCTTGCCTCGACTTCTAATTTGATGCTTTAATTTAAGAAAATTAACACACTTAAAAGTAATCACTGCGCTTGACAGCTCAACAGAGTGCGCAGGAGTAGGGTTTAAGCCTGGAATGGGTAGAAATTTGTACCGTATTGGCAACTAGTGTGCTGTGTAACACACATAAAATGATTATAATGAGCAGAGACAAAAATATAAAAACATTAACATGCATTCAGGTACACTTCATTAAATTTTTAATAAGGTAGCATCCTTGATTCTGCTTTAATATATCTACTTTCTATCTACGCAATTCTCAGAATAAACAACTTTCATAAACAGCTTCGTTTAAAACATAAAGCAGGTAGTTTATTTCTTAAATCTGTATTTTAAATAATTTTTTAAATTTACATTTATTATAATTGTAATATTTTAGTGTATCTAGAGTTATTCTTACATTTGGATTTTTGAAGTGAAACTTATTTACCGCATTTAGCGCTGAGAGTCAAAATTCCCACACGAGAACATGTACCATTCGTCGTTGTCAAACCAAAATCTGCTATGTGCAAAAACTATATTTTGAGTTATTGAGTAAAAAAGTCAGTTTTTATTTAACAAAAATCAAGCTGCGGCACATAACATATTGTATGAAGTGACCGTAGAGAATCGTACAGTGTTCATAGGCACAGAACAGTTTTTTTATACGGTAGATAAATTGACCCTTTCACAATTAGAATAAAATATCGGTCGATATTATTAAAATTTTAATTTCGAGTACTTATTCATTAATATAATAACAGCGTCATCTATTGTCCAAAAGCCGAAGTAAATGGAATTTCCCAAAAAGTCTGAATTTTCAGATTTCTGCAGCATACGACTCTAGTGACATCTATTGACGAATAGCAAAATACTTTATTATTTTTATTTTCTTAACAAATAATAGGTTGCGTTATTATCAATTATAAATTAAATAAATAAGCAAATGTGTAATTATATAAATCTTGGAAAGCTGTGATTACAGCATGAAAATTTTAATAAATTAGTTAATTAAACTAAAAGTTCTTCAGCTTTTGCGAGTAAAAATTCAAGGCCGTGTAGTTTGTAATGAGTTTTTACATTCACTGTTCAATTATCCGAGATAGGTATTTAGTTGTAAAACATAAGATTATATATATATATATACAGTTTTCCGAATTAATTTTACGTACATGCAAGTATTGGAAGGGTGTTAAAATATAATTATGCAGATCTAAAAACAGACCCGATCCTTGTTTTAATGCTGATAGATAAATATTGGCTGTCATTATTTGAGTTTCTTATTGATTTTACAGTTAGTAAGCTGCGTGGGTAATAAGCTAACACTTCAAGTTAAGAACGCGACTTCCGCGTCTGATATGCTTTGCGTTTCTCTGCCCACTGGTAATCCTTGTATACCTAATAAGTGGGTACCTATTCAGTATTTTAATAAATGTAACGAAAATGGGAGGAACTCAAGTTGCCTGTCCTTACTATACCTACCTAATTACAACAGATGTGTCAATATGTAGCGATTGTTCGTCAATAATCACTTTCTTTTAATATTAGCTGAATGCTTAGAATCAAATCTAGCAGGATTATTCACCCATGATTTGATTAATGGATGGATCTAAAATGGATTCTCTCGTGTTTGTGCTTGAGTTTGAGTTTTCGTTGTTGGAGTTGCACGCAAATATCTATTATAACCAATATAAATTATAATGACTGACCACTGACCCCTGCACCAATCCGCATTGGAGCAGCGTGGTAGAGTATGCTCTAGGCCTCCTCAATTACGAGGAGAGACCCGTGCTCAGTAGTGGGCCTCAATGGGTTGACGCCGAGTGTAGATATTATATAAATCAAAGCACTCACTGTGCGTCCATGTCACCACTCGTAACACCTATGGCAGTAGTTTTGCTTTCGAAATTACGATTTGGGTCGCTCTGATACTGTGATCTAATGCGTCAATCATTATTATTTTGTACATTAGTGGCGCCGAGGTCAAAACTATCGGAAATAGAAATATAATAGAAAAAAATGTGTACCCTTCAATTGATTTGCATACTCCGTTGAACCGACTGAATAAATTATTACTATATATTCAACCGGAATTCATACTGTCAAAGGGGATATTCCTTTAAAAATGTTCTTATCCTACTATAATATTATACATACGAAAGTTACAAACAAACATACAGTTTTTCTGTTACTCCTCCACACAAAAACTGCCGAACCGATTTTCATGAAGTTTGGCACACACATAGAGGGTAACTAGTACCTATGCAATATGCTATAGAAGTGCCTACAAAATTTAATTAGCTCTTCTTCTATTAACTATACAAAATCTGAATCCTACGTGCTTGAAGAATATTACTTGTTTCTCAAAAAAGTCACGTAGTTCCAATCAAATCTGTAACACCTACATAATAGATTGAGTGAGACAAGTGCACTAATGACATCATTTTGATGTCATGTGTCCAGTAAACTCGCATGTACGTGGAAAAAAGAAGTCAGTAGGTATCATAGAAATCAGAAGAGGCATAGAATGATGTGACCAACAACAGCGCGCCGGTCATATGAGTGTCACTTGTAAGCGTTTTTGGCCAATAGCAAGGTTGTAATATTTGTGTGGCGAATACGTGAAGGATTGTGATTGTGTGCAAAATGGCGCGCAAGGTGCCGATACAAAATTGAGTACATTATCATTCTGTATCTTCAATCAAAAACGTTAAAATATTCAGTTGTTGACGAAACGTTATCTGGTTTCTTAGAAACGCACCGCAGTTTCATTTTTCCTCTTCCTCAAAATCTAATGTCATCTAAACAGGTTAGTGTTCACTGATTCAATTCAAGGAAA
Organism: Panoquina ocola ocola; assembly: GCA_018249155.1. Taxonomy (NCBI): domain Eukaryota; kingdom Metazoa; phylum Arthropoda; class Insecta; order Lepidoptera; family Hesperiidae; genus Panoquina; species Panoquina ocola. The sequence continues at coordinate 5,997 of DWKA01000265.1, forward strand.
CCTATGTTCAATATTTGTCACAGTCACCGAGACTTGCCCAATGCTGCCTAGCGCTCTAGATCAAACGCTATAAATAGCTTATTGCAATTTTATCTATTTATAGATGTTAGTGTGTGTGAGTTGCGCACAAGCCTGGAATCTGTAAACTCAATGTGTTCGAAGCAAGAAAAGCTTTACCTCACACTACTTATTTCTTTAACACGTGTGTGTAAAATTATGGGCGGAATTACTCCTAATATTAGTGTTCCTTGAAGCACCCTGTACCATCACTTGTACACTTTACTACCTTTTTTTTTATTGTAATAAGTAGTATTTTTGATTTATTTTAGATCGCTTAAAACGAGTAGGTACGTCAGAAACATTGTTAGAAATGGAGCCTAGTAGTTAAGTTAGGCGCTGCACAAACGTAGACACTTTTTGTTGCCGACACGGCACACCATCACTGGTAACCATAGTGGCTGTGTCCTGTAGTGGCAACCGAATGCAATTCCTCCGTTTGCGCAAACTCAATACATATGTAAGGAAATTCACCAATGTTGCTTCTGTCTTCAACCGACAACTTTTAATTTATAGTTACCGATACGTAAGATAACTTCCTTGCTGACACCGAACACTTTGTGATCGGCAACAAGTATATTTTTTGAAAAAAATGAAAACATTTTTTTTATTGTAGCCCTTTTCTATTCAAGTGGAGGCAATTGGACATATTTCTGCTCAGGGAATAGACGATTTCATACTGGGTCTATAGAAATCAAAATATTCATCGCTAGCTTCACACACCAGACTCAAAAGTGTTCGCACTTTGCCATAAAGATTACCACTGTGGCTGCTGCGAATATTTACCATTCGATTCGATTAACCGTAATAAATTGATTTAATGTAATCCATATATGTATAATGAAGTTTTAACCATAGCAAAAGGTTGCTGTTAACATTACACCATCATAATATTGTAATGATGTCACCGCGGAATTAGCTGTGAATTTGATTTCTGAGATAACAGAACAATCACTCTGTATGAGTGATTCGATTTATTATTCTTCAACCATAAGTAAATAATAAGATAACTCTTGAATTAATAAAAAGCAAATATAAAAGTTTTAAACATAGAAAATAGAAAAAATACATATCGCTTCATGTCCATTTATTTACGAGTATTACTAGTTTCCGCTCGCGGCTTCGCCCGCGTGGAATTTGACCGACCCTGAGGGATATCCGGGATAAAAACTATCCTATGTGGTAATCCAAGTTACACTCTATGACTCTATGTGTGTGCCTGGCAAGTGTATTGTCAGTTATTGCGTGATGAGATAACAAATAAACAAACATAAAAACTTTCGCATTTGTAATATTAATAGCTTATTAGTAGGATATTTTAACAGTATATACTATTTATTGTTTAGTTACCAACATTATCATCCTAACTGGATAACACATTAATTAGTAATATTAAGTAGTATGCATTAACTAATTGATTTTACGAACTGAAATATTTAATTTTGTACGCACATCAACACTGCGATAGTTACTTACTCGTAGTTACAAGGACTCAATGATTTTAGCGTTTACATCTCCACGTTGCTTAAAATACCAACGAAAAACATTATGTTATGACGGCGTGCTAACCACGATGCGGAAATAAAAAAAGGTACACTTGGTAAGCCAAGCATTGTCAATCAAAATTAAACCTCGATTAAAATTGTTGGTGGGCAATTTGAAATAATGTTTATAGTTATCGACACGTAACTTGGCAAGAGTCTGAAAGAGACATTAGATGCGCAGAACTCGTTTTGCTTTGCAGACTCTTGTCAAGTTACGTGTAGATACCTACGTACACAATTTTAGCAAATCCATAGCCAAGTGTACAGTGAACCCTGTCTTTGAGGCGAAAGGTCCCGGGTTCGATTTCGACCAGGGCGGTCATTTATGTGACAGATGAATGTTTGGTCTCGGCTCATGGGTGAAAATGTTGTTGTGTGTTCCATCCATAATTCCACCTGCGACTTATCTAATCACTAGTGTTCCGCGCGCGGCTTCGCCCGCGTGCAATTATATCTAACAGTTTTTCTCCCTATTTACCCCCTTTGGGGGGGAATTTCCATAAATCCATTCTTAGTGCTCCTCTACACTTCATAAGGAACCTTCACACCAAATTTCAAGTTTCTACGTTCAGTAGTTTCGGCTGTACGTTGTCCATCAGTCACTCAGTAACCCAAGAGTTTTATATATACAGATTACTTCGATGGCTCCTATATGTATACTCCTAAATTTTTATTTACCAAATTAAAAAGATAGTAGATTAAAACTTTCGGAGTCTGTACTGTAAAATTTTACGGCATACTAATACAAGTGTCCTCTTTATTAATATTAGTGTTTTATTTGTGTATATTTTATTGTATTAGTTTCTTTTTCTTATAATGATTGAGACAAGATATCATAAACACCGAAGAGCCGAGAATAGCCACAAATTTTTATTTTTTGTATCTATTACAGGGGTGCCTGAACATCAACATACATCCTACTCTGCAAGGATAACTGGCTGTATTGAGGCTGCCTAGAAACTGGCCCCAACCCCTTGCCGGCAGACCACAGTGTTGTTAATGACAGCAGAAACCAACCCCTAGCTTTATAGGGCTACGCATAAGGATTTAATACATTATCTATATCTCTATACCTACTAATATTATAAACTGAAGTTTGTTTGATTGTTTGTTTATTTGAATGCAACTAATTTCAAGAAATACTAATTCTAAGTAATTGTAGAATACTTTTTGAGCCACACGCAAAATTTCGGGTTATTCCCGTTGGCTCCCATTCCCGTTCTCACCCGTCCCTCTGGAATAACCCAAAATTTCATCTTCATAGAATAATCATATTGTAATCTAAATTAACGTAAGATTTGATCCAAACAAACTAACTAACAAATATTTCTAGTGAAATAAAAGCTTGTAAAAGATATGAAAATTGTGGCTCTGGTTCTTAATGTTCACGATATTTGTCCCTGAACGAATTACTTAGGTATAATTATCTCAACTAGATGTTCTTTGCAGGATTTGGAGACAAACTCATAATATCTGGAGATTACACCATTTATGAATTCGTATTTAGAAATTAATATTACTAATATGAAAATAAATTATTATTAGTAATTTATACGATAAACAAACAACGTACAATGACCGTAAATCGATCATTAGTGTATAATAACACAATAAAATAAATTCGTTTCGGCAATAAACTTTAAGAACTAAAATAATATACAAACCAATTAGCCTAATAACTTATATAAATATATAAACAAAAATAATCAAAATAAATTCAGACATACCTTAGAGTAAAACTTAATTGCAGATAAGTGATCACAATTATCAAACAAAAACTCAACAATATATCGATATATGTTAACGATCTTTTTATCGCGACATTGTCGACGCGTGACACTGGCGACGGCGGTCGGACCTCAACTGAATTGACTCGAAACAGGTGATTTGCGCACGCGCAACCTTTTTATACCGCACTGATAATGATAAGCGAAGACACCTAATAGCTCCCAATAACTTCATTTGTGTTATTGCTGTCTATCATAATGATAATAGTAAGTGTAGACTACACGAATGTACGCACGGTAGTTTTACATATCGACGCCCCCTAATGCCCCCCGCCCGGTAATGTCCTATTATGGAGTTATTGCTGTTATATCAAATTCGGCACCTATGGACTAGAATACACCTTGTCAATTTTTTTCGAATTTTTCCTAATGATATTTTCGATAATATATCTCTATGTTTTCGAAGATATTATGATACACAGATTTATTGTATTTATTCAATTTTAGGTATTATTTGTTTTTTATTAATTACTAAGCATTTAATTATAGGAATTTCTTATTAATGCCACAGTTATATTTCACAAAAAAATAGCTTTAATTTGATACATTAACAGCTGCGTCCGGACTGACCGAACAGCCGCGCGCGGCAGCCTCAGACGTTTGCCGCGGGACAGGTTACCTTCAATTGTTTTGAAGCGGCATGCGGCATGTGCCTTTTCCTCGGCCGAGACACGTCCCGACTCAACAAGGCAGGCCTCGCACGGCTGCTCGGTCAGTCCGGACGAGGGAGATAAGTACCTAGGCACTTAATGTATTTCATAAAAAATCTTAAACATTACGAATTACTTATCAGAACGAAGATGGCGCAGAAATCGGACCTTTTGCTGTTCTTTGATCGCCCAATGGAGCCTTGCTTCATGAAGAAGGGACCTGCCGACGTCGTCTTCCAGCTTCCGGAAGAATACTTCGTAAGTAACCTGCTGTAAAGAAATCCTCTGAAGTTTTCCTGGACTTAACAAATATACCATCAAGAATTGCCAAATAATTTCAGGCTAATAACGTACCTATTGCTAAGTTAATGTAATGTAAATATAGGACCGTTGACCGTCCAACTACCTTACAATCGTCAGCATTGTGCGGTAAAAACAAAAGCGAAACTTACAAGACGGAGCCCTCAAAGCGAAATCTCTACACTTATCAACATCAAGCATGAACCATTGAGATACATAAATATCGATGGCATGAACATGAAGTCGCACGTTAGTTTTTTATTATATTATAGTATTGGGCAAGTAACTTGGAAAGACATTAGATGCGCATGCAAGGTTGTTACTTATCGTATTGGGCAAGTAACTTAGAAAGATGTACTTAGAAAGAGACATTAGATGCGCAGAATTCGTTTTTCTCTGCTTTCCGTTCTGCGCATCTGTCTGTTTCAGATTCTTGCCAAGTACCTTGTCAGTGACTGTAATGTACTATAATCTTGCCCCAAGCCCGAGCGCTACAAGTCAGTCGTCACCACGCTATCGGACCGATTCGGCGCTGGCTCCAGCCGCGCCGTGAACATCCAGCGCTTACCCGTGCTGCCCGACCTCTCGCTGCCGCTGCAGCTGCCCTTCAACCACCAGTTCTCTCTCTTCCTGCCCAAGCACAGGCGGATGGCTGGCAAGCTGATCGATATCTTATTGGGTAAATCTTACTTTACTTAGTCAATTATACAGGGTGTCCCATAAGTAGTACAACAAACGAAAATGGAAGATATCTACACAGTTATACAGACTATTATACAATAGAGTTATAACTTTTTGTTTATTTGGTTAAAAAATTGGCACGCGCGCGGTTAACTTGCGTTTGAAGCTCGTAAATCGTTCATACAACATCCATGATTAATTGTTTGGGAAAAGTGCTATTTTTTCATCTTTGTTTGCAAGGAACAAACAAATTGTTTTCGTACTAATGTGATAAAAATGGTTTTCTTTTTAATTAACCCATCTATTACTAAGTACATAGTACATAAGTGTTTGTGATTTTTCCGATCAAACAAAGAGACAAACTTTATTTCATTCTATAAATAAATAAACTCTACTATCGACCACACCCTTTTTAGCTTTTTTATTAAAAAAATTCTAAAATTGTTTTGTCTGTATACAGGTATGCGCAATATAGAGGACTTGGCATCCATATGCTCCTACTGCCAGCTACGCATCAACCCTTCCATGTTCAACTATTGTCTCTCCGTCGCTATCCTGCATAGGTAGCTATAATACATACATTATATATTATTCAAAAGTTAATAGAATCCCCAGAAGAAAAAAAGTTCTGAACTACCCGTGGATGAGAATATTATTTTGTGTTTAAGTACTTCGTTGTGAAAGGAGACCTAAGCCTAGCAGTGCGACATGCAGTTGGTTGTAACGATGATGATGAAAACTATTTACTTATAGCGTAAAAACACAACTTCTTTACTTTATCCTACTTTATTTAGTAAAGCACCGGTGATGTTGCTGATATCTATAGCGACGGTGACCATTATAATCACAATCTTAACACTTTTGCTAAGCTACAAATAAGCTAAGCTAAGCTATAAATTACAATGACATGTTTGTTTGTCAGGGACGATACTAAGGGCCTTGACATTCCTACCTTGGTGGAGTCGTTCCCCGCTAAGTTCATGGATTCGAAGGTTTTACGTCGCGCACGAGAAGTCAGCTCGACGGTTCAACCTGCGAATAGGGTACGTATGGGTACAAAATATATATATACTCGTAATTGAATAAGGAAAAAAGAAGTAGGTATTACAATGAGGAAGGAATTTAATATTCCTTCCAAAACGCCATCCCATTTAGTCGTTTTTACATTGTACTTCACATAATTCCGATAAGTATCAGTTTATGTTTACCGATAATGATCTCTACAGTCGACGACACGTATACCAGTCATGTAACTAGGTTTCCTGTGTGGCTTTTTGAGGGGATATTCATCAGTAATTTCATTTCAGAGCCCTATAGTGATCCCCATAAATTACACGGCGTCCGATAAGGAGCCTGAACAGCGCGTCGCGTACTTCCGCGAGGACATCGGCATCAACCTCCACCACTGGCACTGGCATCTGGTGTACCCGTTCGAGTCAGCTAACATCGACATCGTCAAAAAGGACAGGCGTGGGGAACTGTTCTATTACATGCATCAGCAGATTATTGCCAGGTAATTCATCCAACATTATATTGGAAATAGTACCAGATGTCGTATTATTCTATCTATATCAACTCCGTAGCCTAGTTGGTGGCCTAGGTGGGTGACCCTGCGTGCGAAGGTAAAGGTCATATTATGTGTTAGGTAGATATTGTTATGTTGGTTATATTGTGATGATGGTGATGGCGGGGGGTATGAGTGCGTAGTGTAAACGTTAAAAAATGTAACAAACTAGAATCCTTGGTGTAAATAGGTATGAACACATTTTTTATGACGAAGACTTAAGTCTGATGATCCATTAAGGACATTTGAAGAAAATCTCTTTGAATTTCAGATACAACATAGAGCGTTTCTGCAACAACCTTCGCCGGGTGAAGCATTTCAGCAACTTCAGAGAACCCATCGAGGAGGGGTACTTCCCGAAGATGGACACGCAAGTTGCTAGCAGGGCTTGGCCTCCGAGGTTTGCTCATCCGTTCATACTTCTTTCTTAATCTTAAAAAAATTGATCAGGTCCATATCTACAGGCAAGTAGGTAGGTACTAATATTATAAAGAGATAATTTTGTTATGTGAGTTTGTAGGTGGTACGTAATGTTCCATACTATTTATCCCATTTTAAAAATTATGGCACCGGTAGAATTCTGGTACCTAAATAATGTTACATTGGTACAATGATACAATAGACAGTGAGTTAATGGGAGTTATGAGTTAAACTCGAACTTTGACCTTAATCCATTAAGTAGGTACCCACGACGCGTTTTAATAGCGTTAAAACGCACATACGCATCGCGGGCAGTTCAGGGTTAAGTGTAGGTATTAATTTGTCAAAGGATTACTTCACAATGTGAAGTTCACATTAATGTTCTATTTCCATAGATTCGCTGACTCCACTATCCGTGACTTGAAGCGTCCCGTGGAAGAGATCAAAAGCGATGTGGCGGATCTGGAGCGGTGGAGGGACAACTTCCTGACGGCTGTTAGCGAGAATGCCATCGTCCTCGTAAGCACCAGTTTATAATTTGTTTTGGTAATGATTTGATGATATAACGAATATGCAAAGTAATGAATGTTGAAATGTGAGCCAAGCTATTGACTATCAAAATTTACAAGGGACTAGCTGACCGGGCGGACTTTGTTCCGCAGTACTATAGATTCTCGACAATAGCGCCACCTATCGGATCCAAAACTATCCTATGTTTCAAGTTGGATCACAATGTAGAAGTGTGTAAAATTTGATTAAAATCGGTTCAGTAGTTTAGGAATCCATCGCGGACAAACATCGTGACAGGAGATTTATATATATTAAGATTATAAATGGGTCCAATAAACCTGATAGCTGATATAACATTCAGGTCGTTTCACAGCAATGACGTCTATTTTTTGACTTGTATAATATAAGCGTAATATTATTTTAAGCCGAACCTCACTAAAATGCACTTGGACGAGACGACTGGCATCGATATACTGGGCAACTTGATGGAGTCGTCGATGCTCAGCCGCAACCGACCCTACTACCGAGACCTGCACAACATGGGACACAATTTCATCGCCTATTGCCACGACCCTGAGCACGCCAACCTGGTAAGAAACTAGAATCTATTTTAGAAGACTCAAAATAATGAATTTTTTAGTACGCCCATATTTTTATTACTTGCTGTGAATGGAGAAAAATTTACATTTCGGTTGTGTGACACACAGTCATTATTATCGTCATCATTTGTTTAAATATGGGCGTAGACTTAAGTCTGGGTGGGACTCCAGAGAAGGGATTTTGATCCTTTCTATGTAATGTAACTCAGATCACCTTATCCAATTACAGGAGTTGTACGGAGTCATGGGAGATTCCGCTACTGCCATGCGTGATCCCATTTTCTACCGCTGGCACGCGTACATTGACGACATCTTCCAGCAGTACAAGAACAAGCTTCCGAATTACTCCAACGACGCGGTAAGATCAACTAATCTCAATCTAATTTGGCCTTCACTAATTATTTAATTATTTTGAGCTTTATTGTATTGCCTATAATGGGCGGACTTAATGCCTTAGGCTTAAAGGATTCTCTACCAGCAACCCTTGGTATTATTGCGGTGGGCATATAAGCAAAGAAATAGGAATTATATACTCGTTAAAAGTATCTATTATATAAATACTAGCGACCCGCCCCGGCTTCGCGCGGGCTAAGCTAATACTGAATACACTACAGAAAAACTGTGAACGTATTAGGTATACATAAAAACCTTCCTCTTCAATCACTCTGTGTATAAAAAAAACCGCATCAAAATCCGTTGCGTAGTTTTAAAAATTTAAGCGTACAAAGGGACATTAGGACAAAGAAAGCGACTTTATTTTTAACCCCCGACGGAAAAAGAGGGGTGTTATAAGTTTGACGTGTCTGTCTGTCTGTCTGTCTGTCTCATAATTATCTCCTTGCGTCTGCAGCTGGAGCTACCAGGTATCCACGTGACGTCAATCTCGGCGCTCGGGCCGGGGCAGGCCAACCGGTTGTCGACGCAGTGGCAGCAGAGCACGGTGGAGTTGAGCTACGGGCTGGACTTCACGCCGCGCGGCAGCGTGCCGGCGCGCTTCACTCACCTGCAGCATGACGAGTTCGCGTACAAGTGGGTATTTTGGTTTAGGTATATGACATAGGTATGTTCAGATAAGTGACGTGAAGCAAATACCTCGTCTAAATACCGTGGATCTCAAAATACCCAGTGAAATGTTTTTCATCTTTTGAGATACCCTAACGAACGAACCTGTTCCAATAAATTTCTTTGTACCAATAGATAATAAGTAATATAGGTACGTAAATTTTGTTTTTTGGACGTAAAGGAATCTGTCTTTGCAACCTTATTTTGCCCATGTTCTAAAAGTAAGTTACAAATCCGACAGAATCGAAGTAAACAACACGAGCGGGAGTGACGTGATGGGCACGGTGCGCATCTTCATGGCGCCCGTCAACGACGAGGACGGCGCGCCGCTGGCCTTCGACGACCAGAGGAAACTTATGATCGAACTCGACAAGTTCACGCACGCAAGTAAGTTTTTTTCCAAAAACCTTTCTCACTTTCTGGAACTCTTGTTGGAGACTTACGCACGGGAACGTAAATAGCCCGAAAGGACTTTAGCGTATTCAGTAGTGCCAGTACTGCCAGTATAATCACTGTTCCACACAGACTAATTGGATGATGATGATGATGATTAACCACTATCTTCTCTGATTTCTATGCTAACCACTGACCTGTATAATAGCCTACAGTCATTTCAAGTAACTTGGCAATAGTCTGAAAGAGACATTAGATGCGCAGAAGTCGTTTTGCTCTGCTTTTTGTTCTGCACATATAACTGTATCTTTCAGACTTTTACCAAGTAACGTGCGCATTACTACCTAACTATACTGGTATTATGGAGGTCATTTATGTTAAAACGCATCTTCCAGTTCCATCGGGTTCGAGCACCATTACGCGCCAGAGCACCGAATCCTCTGTGACGATTCCCTTCGAGAGGACCTTCCGCAACCAGAACGATCGGCCCGGTCAGAGCGGCTCGCCCGAAGCCGCTGAGTTCGACTTTTGCGGCTGCGGCTGGCCGCACCACATGCTCATCCCCAAGGGCACCGCCGGCGGGTACCCGGTTGTGCTGTTCGTGATGATCTCCAACTGGAAGGATGATAAGGTAAGTAGCTTCTTCTGTAAGACTATTTTTGACACCTTGACATTCATTTCCTTTCTATTTTGGTTTAGTTGAAGTCCACGGGAGTTAGTGATTATGTACAATAACCTAGTCAGTTTTTGGTGGCTATTTACATAAAAATAATTTTCCAATGTTATGTTTTGTTGTGTTATTGAATTAAGACTATACAACAAAAAAAAGTTTAACAAGTTTTAATATACTATATTAATTTGCTACTTATTTCTAAGCTGGGTACAGGCATTATACTTAAATTATTTATGCCGCAACCAATCCTTCAACAAAGGTTGGTGGAAAAATCCAGTGCCCCTCTCCAATTATTCTTTCTTCTTACTGATACCTACTCTATCAAATGTATGTTCAGGTGGAACAAGACACCGTGGGTACCTGCAGTGACGCCGCTTCGTACTGTGGAATCCGGGACCGCAAGTACCCGGACCGGCGCGCCATGGGCTTCCCGTTCGACCGGCCCGCCGCGGCCCGCACGCTGGCCAACTTCCTCAAACCTAACATGGCCATCAGGGAGTGCACCATACAATTCTCTGACCAGATTCGCACAGCCGACATGACACAGCAGTAATACCAACTTTATCAAGTACCAACATTACCAAGTACCAACATTACACGTTTTCTTTTTACACTACTGTTTGCTTAATTCTTTATTATAATGTGGATTATTCAAGTAGTTTTTCATACATTTCATTTAATTTCATCTCTAGACTTAGGAGCTTACAGCGATAAATTATTAATTCAATTAAAATATGAATTACTGTTTACATTTACTGCCTGTAATTAATTACTCCGTTCTTGTTCGCGATTTAATATTTTCGAATTCTTCCAATTGTATCTAACTGGTAACTACTTTGGCTACGTACAACGGATTCCAATTTATTTTTTTTAGGTTTAATAATAATTGGTCACTTAATTAAGTTAGTATAATACGTACCTACCTACCTATAGAAACTAAGTAACTCTTTAAACATATGTAAATACTTATTTTTAAGACCTAATAAATCGATCCTTTCACAAAAACGTCTTTTCATTACGTTTTACATAGATATCCTGTTACACAAATATCAAAATTATATTAAGTACCTAAGTTCTGTTATTTCTAGTTTAAAAGCCTCTTCTTGTCCTCTTCATTGACAATCATAATACCGTGTTCTATATTACATAAAATAGTAGATTGTACCTATACCAAAGGAGCAAAGTAATACTTTTATGGCGGGTGTTTTGAATCCAAAGTGGAGCGAGGATTTCTAGAGTAGAACTGCAGACGAATTTCGAAGTACCTACAGATCGCGCGCGGGTTGATTGCAGTCGGGGCCTGAGGTAAAGGGGGGAGAGCTTTAATAACACTATATTAAAAACGGCGGGGCGACGTGCTCCCCCCTTACCTCAGGCCCCGACTGCATAACTCGCACGCGATCTGTAATTAAAGTATAAATACAAAAAATACGTTTTAAATTGAGCTGTTTTATTGAAAACAAAATAGATGTAAGTCAATACAGGTTTATTCTTTAGGTAACTTAGATATGATCTCCAGAAGTTTCCCTCGAGCGATCTTGCCGGTGGAAGTCTTGGGCAGCTCGCGCAGGAACACCACACCTCCCGACAGTGCCTTGTTTTTGGACAGTTTATCTGCAAACGTTAAAAACCAGTTTATTGAAATTAAACTAGTCAATTACGAGTACAAAAAACAACCTGATATCAGCAAGGCATAGTCATCTACACGTTCCGCGCCGATAACTAGGTATATCTTCGATGTGTTGGTAACTGATACAGAGGGAATAAAAAGAAAGAAGGAAGTGTCAAGCCACTTCCGGAACAGAAGTCATTTGACAGCGGACTCAAGCAAGAGGTGGTGGCTAATAGGCAGGCAGCAGATCGAAAGATTATAAGACCCGTAGTAATGTTGATTATTATTGTAAGCCTTTCCACAAAATAGGCCAAGTTCTTTAATCTATGACTTTACCCTATAATAACGGCATGGGAATGGGATCAGTTTTCTTATTTCTAAGTTATAGACAATGGCATCAAGCCTCAAAGCGAAAGGAGACCCGTTCCAAATGTTCCAAACCTGCTCCAAACTTACCGGCAACGATACTTTTGATCTGTTCTGCGGAGACGCTACACCCTTCACGAGTCACCACGCAGGCGACCGGACGCTGCCCATCCAGACGGTCGGGTACGCCGCACACACACACTTCACGCACCGCCGGGTGACTGCGGATCACCTCCTCCAGCTCTGCGGGCAGTATCTGTGTAAAGGTTGCTATGTTATTAAGTAACATACTTGCCGTCGGTTCATGTCGGGAAAAATATGATACATTACCCTTTAGGGTTTATTTATAGGATAAAAGCTATGTCCTTCTCCTATGCTATATGCTTTCATATTATTTCGTCTTCATAGTCTTGGTATGCAACTGAGTACAAGTAGGTAACTATTTGTAGAGCAAAACAAGATAGGTAATACTTCTAAATAAGAAATAACCTTTCTACAGGTTCTCAAGGCAAATAGATATATTTAGTTATCCCATCCATCAGCCTTTAACAGTCCACTGCTGGACATAGGCCTCCCCTAATACGCGCCACTCCGACCGGTCCTGAGCC
>DWKA01000266.1:0-18813 GCA_018249155.1 Panoquina ocola ocola
CTATTTAGGAAATTTATAAATTTCCTAGGATATGTGTCTTACTTAATTTATTTCACACATTTCCTTGTCATTTTGGGCATTATATACATTTCCTAGGAATTGTATAAAATGACGGATTTCACACATTTCCGGTAACATGTATATTTCTTAATTTCGGTCTACAAAGGGTACAAAACAGGGAAGAAACTTTGAATAAAAAATATCAAAACTTTATGCGAGTAAGTAGATGTGTACAAATTGTACATACATACAATTTATATTTTTCCCCAAGCGAAGTGAGGGCGGGCAGCTAGCGTATCATATAGTTATAGTGGGTAAACGAAAAACATTTAGCAAACCTATTAAAAAAGCAATCACAATAATGAGTGCACGTTTGTTGTGCATTTATCGAAAATTCAGAAGTAAATTAACGAGTTCATTGTTATATCAAAAGGTTAAAAACCAATGGTGATGTTCCATTAAGATTAATTAATTAAACGCATTATATTCCAATCGAAACGACTTCATTCCGCTCCTTTAATAAAAGACACGAAAATTTAATTAGTTGATAATTAATCTACTCAAATAAGTAGCTATTTTAATTCTGCTTCTTAACTATATTAAACATTAAAAGTTAATTATTGTGAAGTCGTGAAGATAAAATCTTACTTTTGAATCAGGTAACATTTCCAATCGAAATCCAATTATGTAAAGTGGATTGTGATTGATTTTATGTTATTTATTTTATAAAATGAAATTGGTTTGTACAACAGCGATAATAAAATTGACATGGTCATTTTATAAATGGCAGTTAAGTTTACTCCAAGTGAAGGAATAACTTTAATTTAATTACGCTCATAAATCAATTAAAAAGTATTAAAAAATTATTATAATGACGATGTAAGATCACGAGGGAAAATACTAAGATAACTAACTCTATCACCAAATGATAACCTCCACCAATCCGCACTGGAGCAGCGTGGTGGAGTGTGCTCTAGGCCTCCACAGTTACGGGGAGAGACCCGTGCTCTGTAATGGGCCATTAATGGGTTGACGCCACTGCCAAGTGATAATTGAACTAGAAAATTATGTTATTAGGACCTGCACATTAATTAAAAATGTAAGTCGTTGCAATGTTAACATGCGGTTTATTACGATAGGACATTGTATATAGTTAGGCTAGATTTTAAATCCTTATCCTGACTTACTCAAACATCTCCCTTCCTTGATGGTACAGCGTTGAAAAGACTAGCTAAAGACAAAGTACTGACAAGATCAATGTAAAGTCTGTACATCGTCGTTCGCCTCATCACCATAAAAAATGAAGTCGCAAGAAAATAAAGAGGCTAAATATTCAAGTGGACTATATTTTCAAATCCAAGAGCGATCCATCCACACGTCTTGTATAATCTAGGAACATTACAAGTCCCGGCTGCGATTCGCCTTTCGCACCGTTGAGATATTGTAATGAAATCCAGCCATCTGTTTTCTCTCGCCAACGTAATATGATGTGCGACTCGCGCCTGCCTTTCTTTTATCTTATTATATTTCTTAGAATATCTATGGATTAAACTTCCTCCGCAACCAAGTGAAATGTTGTGATGAAGAACGTTGAAGTTGAATGTTGTTTTTAGAAGTTAGAAGTTTGTAAAGTACATGGTTTTTTTGGGAAAATTAAACGCTTCTGACTTATTGTGATTGCAATACCTTCTAAGCCTCAGTTATAAAAGATTTTCTCTAGCCCCTGGCCGACATAAATTACGTATTTAAGATCTATGAGTACAGTTGTCTGTATTTTACTTTTGGTACCTACCATGATGGTCTTGAATAAATTCCTACGGCCGGATTACAGTTTAAATAGAATAGGCTTTTACTAAGTTAAATCGATTCGCTATCCACGACTTTATTGCCACCTTCCGTTGGCGTCAAATGAAAGAGTAACTTATAACTAAAAAAGGGAACCCTTGATGATAAGTCCCTCTGACGATCTTGCTGAAGAAATACCATTTTATCTTGAGTTAGTCTACCCATATACCTATTCAACTATTAATAACATCTTTCGTTAACTGTACGCACGTACTTAATTCAAATTAGATATTAAAAGTAGAGTTTTAAAAGTTAATCAAATGCAAAAAAATCACGAGACAAACAGCTTTTATGCAAATGCTGCTATGATTTTCTGCTTATCAGTTGAAAACACAAAACGTTGAAGCGCGTGCATAATTGACGGAATTGGTTACCGGGATAAATATTTGAGGAGCGTACGCGTTACGCCGGGGCCGTGCCAAGATACACAAACGCATGTGATCCGCCTGCAATGATCACTCACAGCAAGCCGCGGGTTGATAATAGTGATGATATTACAGCCCTGTACACAGACTGTTCTCTAATATCCGATTTGTATTCACCGTCGTGTTGTTTATGGGCCATTGAGATACGAGCACCCATTGCTGCGCCCATTGACTGGGCAATTTACATTAAATCGCTACTTTTGTATAGATGCACGGAGCCTGGACAATTCTAAAATGTAGCAATGCGTAAATTATCGCGCTTGTTATCGATTCGTGGAAATTTCAACGAGGTTTAATAGATGTTCAAACTAATTACCTACTTGCTGCAAATAAATTAGAAGGACTTGTTATTCATGTATTCATTTCATTGGACTTACCAAAACACAATTAATTACACTATCTAACTAGCAAATAATATAGGTAGGTATATTTATTTTTTCAAATGAATGCATGATATCGACGGTCCCCGGTCTATTTTCATTAAGCTACATCAGGGGCGATATTGAGTTATATACATATTTAGGATCAGAGAATTTTTCTGCATCGTTTGACCCGAGTTTAAAAAAAAAAGTTTAAAAAGTGTCGCTTAATGAAAATGGACCGGGAACCGTCGATATAAATAAAATAGTATCTACGAAGGTTTGTTTTTCTTAGAAAAAGCCAACATTTTTGTATTTTTAAGATTAAACAAATGTAATTACTGTTCTATTGTCTGAAACAAAATGATATTTTATCGGTTCAATTACGTAAACAAGCTTTGTTATCCAGTAAAGAGAATCTCGAAAATAACGTTGAGGGGAATAAGAAAACACGCAATCAATTTGGAATCTTGATCGATATCTTAAGCTGAACTACACAAAGCCACAAGAGCTACTCATATTACGAGAAGCAGTAAACTTTGATGTTGAACTGCAATCGTTTTGAGTTATATTTGCCTCATTAAAAGTTTGTGATCGGAACAAGCAGGTATGCTTGTTCCACGGCTCCCTGCTTATCTGTGTACTACGAAACGGGCAGCAGGTAACAAAACGAACTTATTATCATTCATTTTGTGAAAGTTTTGTAATAAATGAGCCCAGTTTAGAGTTTTGTGTGCACTACAAATGGAGCAACGTGTTTCAGCTTTCATAACGCTACGTTTTATTAGACGTAGAATTTATGTTTGCTAATAATGGGATTTCTGGTTCCCAAATGTTATTACCTGCATTTCTTTTCGATATATTATTGCCGTTTCGCTGCACCGTACACAATAAAATTATTTTATATGACCAAACAACAGAAAATCTATTGTGGCTCGTAGTAAATCGTCTTAATTTGTAATTCCTTTGCATCACGTTTTGAATAATCTAAAAGCGGCACTTTATATAGAGTAGAAGTCTAATAAACAGTAATTTAAAACTTAATATCCTTAATAATAACTGCTTCCCATTATTTAGTCACTTATGTGACTAAATGCCACTTACATTACCAGTACACTTTTAAAACCGAAGCTTTGCATAATGTAGTACTTACGTATGTATTTCTCGTCCGCTGAATCTTTTTATAAATAGTAACTTATTGGCCGTTTAACGTTGAACTCGGGGCGTAATTAACTTGTAATATTTTAAATAGCAGCAAAAGGTTGATATTTTATATAGCATAGCAAACAAATTAATGTGCTGACGCCGCCCGATCGGACTCAATATTGTTTATGAGCCGAGCGGTTTACGCAAGGCCGTCATTATTTAGCTAGGCACCTGACAGTGAACGCTTAACCGAGTTTTACCTACCGAGTTAAATAAGTCATGATGGATTTTATTAATAACCACGTTTTGTATAATGTTTTGTAATAAATAAATAAGCTTTTCAATACTCATTATTTGAATAGTTATTTAACGATATGTGAAGACGATAGTATTAATAAAATAAGTGAAGCGACGTTATTTTTCCAGCTTTATAAATACTCATCATATACGACCCTATAAGTCGCTGATAGAGAACTGTTGAACCTATTGATCGAGCCTATTGAACGAGAGCTTAGTGTCATTGATACTAAGAAACAACTAACTACAATATGATTAGGTAAAAAATCCTTCTCTATTATTAAAAAATCCTTTTCCTTCAGAACATAATAATCAAGATTTAATCTTCAACATAGTTCAGTTTCAACATATTTGATTTCATTCATGCAACAACCTGAGACAGTGACAAAACACGATATAACCGTAATGGCATAATATAATCTGCATGTTGACGCCTAAAGCCTAACGGGGATTCGACTGAGATTATTCGCGGCGACACGTAACGTTCTGTACAATCCGAGTAACGAAGTGACCTGAAGCACTCCTGAGATCCTGTCGAGAGGCCATTAGAGCGTCCTCAAGCACGCCATCTTCTTGAGCACCACGTCTTACTTTTACAATAGATAATAATAGAATTTATAATTGTAAATTCTCAATGTTGCACTAATTTTGTATTGTAAGAACTGTTAACATCTACCTACGAGTATGTTATTAAGACAACAAAGCAGGTCTTTGTATTCTTGTCCATTAAATAAAAGTTTTGTTAATTCCAAGTTAAGTTTTTTTATATAATTCCTAGGACATCACTGGATGTCTATAACACAGATAAAATATAGTTAAACAGTTTCGCATAGCAGTCTTTTTCTGTATAGGTATGTGTCTGGAACAATTATTTATGTTTAAAGTAATACCAAGAACAGTTTACGGGTTAACATCAGTAAGTTATAAATTATTATATGTAAATGTCATTTTCTTACATGTTTATACTATCTATTAATCGTAAATCCATTACTTCATAGACCACTAATTACAAGACGCAAAATAATTAAGCATATTTTCGTGAGAGTAGAGGTGAACAATCACTATACCTGTAACAATATTCAAACAATGAACTTGTACTGTTTACACTTAATATAAACTTGTAACTTATGTAGCTGGTGTAGAATAAAACAAAAAAGAAAAATGTAACCAACTCTATATTGTTACATAATCAAATTTGCTACTGGATTAGGTAGAGAATGTGCAGATGGCGCCCAGCAAGTAAGTAAAGAGCGAAGTGATAGGGTCCCGATATACGTGTCTCGCTTACTGAGTACTACTTTCACATTTTTGATATTCAGATCGAGCAGTCACTGGGAACAAAACCCGAGTTAACTCGGGCATATTGAAAGCTTATGGATTTTCAATGTTCTTAACAACAATTCCATAATCAATTGTGGAGTATATAACGCGATACGGTACCCACGAGAGGCGATGTAATTTGTAATAAAACCTACCTGTGCCGTTTGTTATGTGAATAATATTAAATGTTTTATTATGAAAGGCAATCATCCTTTTGCCTTAAAAGCGTGTAAGCGTTTTGGTTTGTAGCCAATTTTAATTGAATGAAAAAGTGATCGTCTATGCATTTTTTTCGTTTTGGATGATGGGCTAATGGAAATTGGCAGTGGTCTCGGTCGCCATCCGTGCCAACTTTTGCGGAGCCAGCTATCGCTACGCTCCAGTTCGAAGCTACGAACGAGACATATCGTTTCGATTGAATAATGGCCGTATGGCAGTCGCTGTCCAATGTCCTGTTCATTCTAATTGATTAGGTACGAGATTTTTGGGTTTCGCCGGTCCACGGTGAGAACCCTGTATTATTTTTGTTGTCTACGTTGTGTGTACAGATTTCGGCGTTAGTCATATGCAAAGCTTGTCGCCACACTCACGATTACAATTCAGAGGACGTCCTAGTTTTCGCTTTCCAACGTACAAAAGTATGAAGTTTCTTGTTTTATGAAGTTTCTGTGTGTGATTGAAGTGAATTTCGTACTTGCATGATTTCATTCATCTTTCAATTGGAATGTCGATCGTGTGTGCCCCAAATGGACGTATTGGCATGCAAAGCCTTGTGCAGTTTCTATTGAATTGTAAATCGAGTCTCTCGAGTTGCAGTTTCGATAAAAATAGATATCTATTAGGTATAACCACGATTTTATGCGTTGTTGATTCCTATTGGTATAACCTAATACAACAATAAATTATTTAGATGAAATTTTTAATTAGCAGAATACGTTTGGTATGTATCATTATTGCATTTGCAAACAAGACGATAGCTCGATAAAATAAAGTTTGTGCTTTTTGAACAATCTGATGGGACTGCAATCATCAATGAAGTGGGTCCACTTGTAAGACCGGATTCAAAGATTTTTTATCAGCATAAAACATATAATTTTAATTTTATCACGTAATACCTACGTAATTGCTACACTACCAAAACTTATTTAAATAATGGGTATAGAAGTCACCACATTTTAAAGGAAGCTCAATTAATAATATTGTAGATCATAGCTAATCAATGAGCACTAAAATATTAAGCAGGCGTAAATTCCATGATTTTTCAATAATACAAAGAGACCTGAAAACTGAGATGTCAGCCGCCGATACAATAAGATGTTGCCAGTCAACAATTAAAGGTTAACAGTCTAATTAAATTACTTAGGGCACTTAACGGTTTCATTCCTTAAAGTAAACACAACCTATTTTCAGTAGAGTAACAGGACATAATAACTTTATACCTATAACTTTTATTATAGAAACAAATTCCAATTCACAATTCAGTCCACAACATTTCGTTTATACGAACTGTGCAAGTACCTGCTGCGGCTCTGCATAATAAAGCAATAAGCACACGGATGCATTTGAGGCAGCTTTTTAGTGTACGAGGTAGTACTCGACGAGTTGTGAGTATTTTTGCAGATTTGACGCAAATGTCCGACGCGGGTCGTTTCAGCTTCGGTCGGAATAGGTCATTGATTCTGTCGGTCGTGCTGGGTTGTGAAAACATGCAAATATAGCACTATATGAAATTAAAATTTGTTTTATGAGACAGACGTACCTGTTTTTAATATTGGTGCTTTATTTAGTTTTCTGGTTTGATGGACCTAGTTTTGCACGAAGTCTGTCCGCAATATACAGTCAACGAAAGAATTAAGTAGGTATCTATAGATATCTGTATGCTTCATAACGTAATCATCGTTGAACGTGGTAACGTGTGACTTCTTCTTCTTAATATATAAAAATGAATGTTTGTCTGTATGTACCTAATGAATTAAAAAACTACACAGAGGAAATGAATATTATATTTTTATTAATGCCCGAGGCAAAGCAAGGGCGGGCAGCTAGTATAAAATAAATATGACTGGTTCACTTTACAATATATATTTTAGTTTTATTGAATCAAAGCAACCTATTATTTATTTTGTGATTGTAAAAAAGTAAAACCAATATTGTTAATTGGAATCGCCAATTCCACCATATAGTCTTGATTGTGTATATTTTGCGGTGCGGTTTACCACACCACACCAATTACATTTCTATTTGATAATCTAATTAAATGAGCACTATACTGTAACAAAATAATGATACTGTTTGAATTAAGTACAAATTATTTTTATCATCGGTTCTAACAAGTAATAGTAAATATTATTCAGTACTATTTTTAGTACTGAATTATAGGAACATTATTATAAGCTTTATTTTCTCCTTTATAATATTGTTACCTGTGAATCGAATGTAGTTTGATTCTAGTGATTGATGTCGTTATCTCGAGATATAAAGCTGTATATTCAGTTCATGTGAATGAAAAAAATACTACATAAAATTCAACCCATCAATGGCTTACTACAGGGCACAAAGCTCTCCTCGTGACTGAGGAGGCCTAGAGCCTACTTTACCACACTGTACCAGTGCACATTGGTGAAAAGGTTAGTGGATAACTCAAAGGAATAGTTACACTGTAATTTAAAAACTAAAATCATCTTTTTTCTTGATCTCTTTATAACCATTGCAAAGAAAACAATATTAAAAATACAAAAAATGAAAATACCTGTCAAACCAAAAAACAAGCCAACAGTCACGAGCAAGCAAACGGTCACGAGCTGTGACTGAGTGCATTATTAATACTTTTGACAGTAATTTTACAATATTTTCTTCTGAGAACCTATTGCGAATAAAGATTTGAATAACGTAATTTCTAAAGTTCAATTCAGTTGAATTACTAAGTGGGACAGGTGGGAAACCATACTTGTAGAGCATATAGTTAACGTCACGTAACTTGGCCTCATTTTGGCGTAGTGGGGATAAGTTCGCGCATGTACATTTCAAATGGCCAATCAAAAGGCCAATCTTATTTCAAGGTTCGAAAGACGCACCAATCGCACGCTCGAATAGGCGTACGTCATTCCCCGTGTCCCGCTTCGTTTCCCTTGAGACCTAAAAAACGAGTTCTGGGCATCTAAAGACAGTAGCCAAGTTACTTTTTGAACATTTTACCACGTCCTAATATTCCAAACTAATTGCCGAATATCATAAACGAAGTTTAGTTTAATCCTTCCTCAGTTTCGTAACTAAAGTTTCTAATTCAGAAACCAATAAGGTAATTGAATACATACATCTGTACACGAAAGATGAAGCTATTCTAAAATTTTGTATTGTATGCTCAATTTTGTACCTGTAACGTAACTTTAGTCAGATACTAAAACTATTATCACTATTTAATAATTACAATGTCTTGATTGATCTGAAAATAATAATAACATGGTCGTTCATAAAAAAAAACGTATTCTTTTAAACGAGCATTCGAAGTGTTTAGATAAGATTGTAAAGTGTTAAAAAAATTGTTTAGGGTATGCAAAACATGTCAGAAATCAAAATTGGAAGAATATTTTTTTCTATAAATAATTATACACAGATTGAATTCCGATACGTGTTCCTCCTTCAGTTGTAAGCTCATTGCTGAGCATCGCGATGTTCCGGCCTCATCCAGATATTTTGCGAAATAGTGACCTCCATTTTCCGCGGTCAGAAGCATAGTGACTTTGCTGAGTCTGATGTTCAGACTCCTTATTACACTCCGGCCCGTAGGTATCTTGCTTTGTACATAATATGTAAGTTCCCATGTAAGTGTATTTCTGACATGTTGATAACAAATCTTTATTGAAATAGAGTTTCTTAAATCTCATACAGTATTAAAACAAACAAATCACCAAATAATTTAAAAGTAAGCCGTCATAATCGTACTATTTCGGAATGTGTCCAACTTTAAAGCAAAGAGCAAGAAATCTTGAAGATAAAATATGCACTCGCGAATATGAGATAAAATTTCTTGAAAGTATCGCGTGTCACACGACGCTGCAACAGCGGGGATGTCAGCTTGTCTCTTTGTCTGCTCATACTTTCTATAAGTACTTCCTAAAATAATAGATCTGAACAACTTGTAAAGTAGGAATCTTTTGAGATACTATGTGCTAAAGTATGGGGGACCCTTTGTAACTAATACCAATCATTTACAGTATGTTACATAAATAATGTTTGTTATTTAGAAACAGATATAAAATAAAAATAACTACGTGATCGAATTACATAACATCTAAAAGTTCATCGTTGATCTAAAGGTCTATAAACTGATATCACATTTGTACGAATGATTGTTATTTGAAATAATATTCACTAAATTACATTTGAATGATGTTGCATATTTTGGAGGAAAACCATAGACTGAAGAAATTTTTATTTGCGGAGAAAAAAAGTAATGGGGTGCTATAAGAAATTTGTTTCTTTTGTTTATTTGTATTTTCGCAGTTCCTAAGTATAATAAATTTATACTCGTTTTTCCCCTCCCATTATGACATCATAAACACCCATTGAATGAACCTGAAGGAATTTCCCACGGATATTTATGTCGAAAGAGTCAGTGAAAAGACCAGTGATCGAAAAGTTTCTTTACAATGTCAATAAACGAATAAAGCATATTATATTATTTGTCTGTCTGTCACGCCCTTCTCAGAAACGGTTAACTTGATTTAAATGTAGTGTCACGCGTGTATTATTTAAGCCTGAAGAGCTTGATTTTGTTTTATGTTAATTGATTCTCAAATTCATACTAATATTATAAATTTGAAAGTAACTCTATCTATCTGTCTGTCTGTTACGCTTTCACGCCTAAATTACAGAACCGATTTAAATTAATTTTGGCATGGAGATACATTGGGATTCTAGGAAGGACTTAGGGTAGTTTTTATCCCGGAAATAAAACCCTAAAGCGGTAAATCAGACGTACTCTTCTCGAAGTATAGCGAGGGCGGCTTTGCTTATATAAAGTAAAATATAGGAAAGGATAGAACGATAGACACAGTACTAAAATTCTGGCTTCAATTATTTTGTTAACATTAGGTATATGTATAGTATGTGAATAAGTACCATAAAATTTTATGATTACATTTCATTTTCATTCCTAAAATCACTATTGCTTTTCAATTTTATATTTCAATTCGCCAGTAAATTTGTTTGTGGTACCGCTCCGTCCGGTGCCGGAAGTATTGTTTCGCTAATACACAATTTTTCAATGCACACTGTGTTTGCTTGAGAAATTGAAAAGTAACATTTCATTTTATTTCCTAAACTAATCTAGTGGAAACGTAAGCATTTATTCAATATTTTTGCACAGTAACGCTTTGAGTTTTCGATTTAACCATTTAATTTATATGTTTCTTACGAAATTTAAATAGTGTATTTCAAAATTTCCTTAACTGTTATTGAATAGTTGTATCATTTGAAATTAAAGTACACGAACGTGATAATGTGTCTCTCACATTTTAGGGTATGAAAAAATTTACAAGAATTAATTAACCACAGTAGTAAAAAAATAAGTACAAAAATCCTTCTTATTTATATTTATATGCCTGTAATTTAATCCTAAAATATTAAGACTATGTTTCCGACGTCTGCAGTTTTTCGAAGGTTTTACTATCGACACTGAAATACTGTTTTGTTTTAAAACAAAATACTCCATTGAAAAGTCTATCGTGTATTCGCCCACACGATTCATGGATCTGTCAGAGGCGTGCAACCGCAGACTACAACGGAACGATGGTGCGCCGTGCTCGTACCTACATCGTTCGCCGACGTTTGCCTCTATTTTCAAGTATCGTTTTTCATTCAGAAACCGCTACATCTTTATACGATTGCACAAAATGGCGCTATTCAAAAATTCTATGCCATAACGCTCCAATCGGATGCTTTTAAAATTCGACGTGCGACATGTGTGATTTTTAAATTCCCAATTTTATTTTGATCGCAACACGTCAATCATTTATCGGTACAATTACTCGGAGTATTGGTACATTTGCGTTGGCACTTATGGTTTTAATAATGCTTTTAGATATTTTATTTTTATTTGGGAAAATCTGAACGCGCTCGGTTTACAACAAAATTGTGTGCCTATTGAAGTAAATTTACAACGATATTATAATTATTTTGTTAGTAATCCCATCAATTAAAAAAGGATTTCAGCTGCTTCTTATCATATTTATTTCATTAATTAATTATTATTTGTTCACATTTATGTTATTTTTTATCGTCTCATACCTATTTAAATAGAGATCATTTTACTTGAATTTAAATTGTCACGATGAATTTAATATTCTTCTAATTTTTTAAATATTATTCTTGAATTTAATAAGTACATATGTAATATTTAAAGTGTTACTTCGCCTAATAAAGCAAACATATCTCCATAATACATTTTCGTATCTCAATATGTTATCTTCATCAAAGATCTTCGTATGTTATTGAAACTCACATGCCGGTGAATTTCAATTTCAAAGAGCGCACATGAATGAAATCAATAAGACACAAAAGATGACTTGCAGGTATGTCTTTTATCAAAGCGCCGTCTTGGTATTACGGTATTTAAATGAAAACGATTCTCACACACTTAGAGTTTTATGTAAATACATTTTCGTGTAACAACAATTCCTTTTTATTTCAAAGAGAAACGATCCAATAAAACGCGTATTACCTCGTCGTATTGTAAAAGAAAATTTGAAAAGTAGGGGGCGCGTACAGACGGTTGGTATTACAATTCCTTGCCATTTGCCCTCACATTGCCATCTATTCAAACACGTGTTTGTATGTAGAAAGTTTCGAAGACTATAAAGAAAATTCTTTCCCTTAAATTTACGATTTCCCTATCGCGCTAAGCGGCGAATCATGGCGCACGGATGAAATATTATTGTTCTTAGGATCGGTGCACGTGTATCAAGCTCTGTCGGCCATTACGTGTTAGCGAGGAACGTGGAAACCTCTTTACATATGTGATATATTTATTACATTCGGCTCCTTGCTACAAGTATATTGGAATTAAAAATATATATTATTTTGTATTTTATGCTGTAGGTTTCCTAAAGATAATACATACAATAAAGTTAAACCTTTAAATATTTGTTAAGTAAATACGTTTAATAGAATGAGGGCATGAATAATTACAAAAACATTACTTAGCCGTCAAATTATTCATCAATAACCAACGCCTCAATTTAACAAAGGGTTGGCGAGAACACGAGAAAATTCATCAAAACTTTATTGAAGTTGAAACAATACACCAAGGCGCTAAATCATCGTAATAGCCCAAAGATTGATCGTTCAAGCTGCAGGCATTATCAAAGGATGGAGGCTTTGTTACCGAGCGTGCCTCGCCAATACAAACAATAGTCTCTTTGGGTACCCTACACTAACATAATTGACGGCTCAACCTAAAAATACAGTACAACAACAAAATTTTGTAAGTAGCTGCCAGTGCAAATTATATTACTTAAACATAGCTAAACAAGGTTTCTGTTTATCTTCCACTTTTATTCATTCACTATACTTGTTTTTTTGAGTTAAGATTAAATACACTAACGTCTATGTGCATAATAAATTTACGTGTTCATATTCTGTATTAAAACATCATCAAAGACCGATGGTTCGTGTCAATCCTAAATGATGGACTAAGTTAAGCAATAGCAAACGCTAGTGGTAAAAATAAAGCGCTTCTGTGCTTCAGAAGGCACTTATATTCATTGACAGGGTTGTTTTGGATTATTAGATAGAAGTCGTTAAACCATGCCGAAGGCCCTTCGTGTATATAAAAACTTCTAAACGGGTCAGCCATTAACCCCTCTAACAATCCGCCGTAGATTCTAATAAAGAACGCTCTGGGTCTCCTCAGTTATGAGGAGAAACTTGTGACATAGTAGCTGGCTTAGTGGCCATTCCTTTGTTGATGCCATCACAAATATATAATTTGAACTCAGTAAAAAAATTAAATCTAAGAAGGTTTCATATTTCGAGTCTTGTATTCCACTGACTTAAAATCCCGATAAAAGTTTTCCGATCGCAACTTTGTGTTTTAAATATTGATTCGATTCTTTCTGTCAAAGTGATTCGTGTTTTTCATAGCTAAATGTACAAGTTTTCGTCCCTGATCGCAAAATAAAAGTTTTGTTAGAGTGCTCGCCTTAGTTCCTTTTTAATACAAAACTTGAGAATTCTACTTATTTCGCTGTTGATTTGCGTTGATTTTGTTAGAATTAGAAAATAAAATGCGATCAAAGGAGACGACACGCTTTATTTTGGCATCATTAGCGTGTACGTGGGCAGATTATTGGTGTAACTGAATCCGTTACTGAGGTTTTATTTTACGGCAACTCAGTAAATTATTCGTAGCGACGAATGAGCTAAGATTTAGCAGTTCTATTTTATTTTTTCTATTCAACCAATGTGATCGGGATAGCGGTCCCAGGCGTCAGTAGGCTCGGCACGTCGCGACCCCTATCGCGAGCTTCATACACTGCCCGACGACATCTGCACATTTTCGGCGTTATCGACTGAAGGACACATTTTTATAGGAACAAATTTAATCTAAGCAG
The DNA here is from genome assembly GCA_018249155.1 of Panoquina ocola ocola. NCBI lineage: Eukaryota > Metazoa > Arthropoda > Insecta > Lepidoptera > Hesperiidae > Panoquina > Panoquina ocola. The sequence goes on from DWKA01000266.1 coordinate 14,005, forward strand.
AAGGAGGGATCAGTCTCAGGAGTGCCTTGGTCGTACGTGAGCACGGACTAACGATTTTTCACAGGACGTTATTATGTGTCCGATAAGAGACTTTATCTCGAACCTGTGCCGTTGGCGTATGGTCGCCTTTGCAACTCATAATACGAGTATGTAAGTCTATAAACTGACATTTGTGAGCTTACCTTAAAATCTTTAGTAATATTTGGTTACATGAACTTGCGTATTGTTTACGTCATTATAATTTTATTTAAATGTCATTTAAATTGACTATGATTAATGTAAAATAATATACCTAGAGTCAGTGTTACAAATATGTGAATAAAATATTGTTACTAAAATACTGAAAAAGAAATCATTGTTTTGTAAAATCATTGTTGTTTTTTTAAAAATGCTTTTAAAGGATCTTGTGCACCTGTTCTGGTTTTATTTGTACAGTAATTTTAAGGATTTTTATTTTCATACAAAATGAATTAAAACTTTCTAAGGATCAGGTTTAATAAATATTTATAATGTTGCGTGAGTTGCATAAATAAAGAAAACCACAAGAACAACAGCACGTACTAAGATTGAATTCTATTACGAAGTATTTTGTTCTATAGCTAGTAAAGCTAACGTAGCCCGTAATCGGTAGGATATCATTAAGCTTTTTTGTAACTCCTTCCAGGGGGACTGATGCGGCGTTGTGCTAAGAAAATTTTCTTAGAAAAACAATAAATTTTCTCTGAGCAACGCTCGAGTGAGTTTCGGTGTCGGCTGAGCGAGAGCACGCTCGCCATAATATATTGAATTTGAAACGAACAAACTTTTACGTTCCCTCGCCGCGTGTAAAAAGATTTTCTCTAAATGTTTACAATGCAATTTTTTCATTCCACGTCAAAAACAAAGGCTTTGAATATTGAAAGTTAGAGTACAAACCACTTTCACGGCTTACTTTTTTCGTTTTTTAATTCTAATTTCGTACAGTATGATTGTTCATATGCATTTACACAAGTTAATTTTTTATAACTTGTAGTAATCAAATTGTCAATGTACATAGAAAATATTAGGGTAGTAAGCCTAAAATACAAATGACTAATTAACTTATTGTACGTAACCAGTAGGAATGTCCACTTTTTGTCACTACAAAATGAATGAATGTATCGTTATCCTATTGTTGTCGATCGTATATATTATTATTATTATTCGTATCAGCGCCCAGGCGGTAAGGTCACCGCGATTATATTTCTAATGTCGCAATTTTATATTATGATTATAATGATATCAATTTTCTTACTACAGTGATACGCTTAGTTCAATTCTTCATCACTAATTTAATTAGTTCTATTAAAATGACTCATGGAGTGGAAAAGAGGATTGTCTCTTAATTATTTGTTTATTCAGTTATGTTAATTCACCCTTTTATTGCCTCTTATTTCACTCTGGAATCAAAGTTATGAATATAATATGAAAGCACTTTTCAACAAGCCATTGATTGACGCAAATATTTTGTATCACAAGAGTTTACCCACAGTTAAATCGCAAAAAATATCGAAGAAAAGGTGCGAGCACTCTGACTTAATCTCCGACGATTTGCGAAGATGGAAAAAAGGGATCTCGAAGCTTAGTCGCGACGGATCCCTGTATAACCGAACCACTTTCAGTCCGCGCTTATCGTCTCTCAACCCTATTTATTTTGTAATACACAATATTATAACCGAATACACCCAAATAAATGGCTTACATTGATATGATTTCGTCGATTAATCCCTTAGTTTTTCATACGGAGTTTATATGAGTATCTCGAAGATCAAATGATAAGAACATTGGTGTTTCACAAATTAAACTGATCGATATTTTAAATTGTGACAAAAGGAATTAATAGCATAGTGTTGATCACAATGGAACTACTTTTCAATAAAAGTGTTATTAGTTATAAATCATAAAATATAATCTTCTTACGGAATACGTCAAAATATGTAATGAACCATTAGCAATTTATAAACCTAACATAGCGCTGAACCTTAATTAACTGAATATCTCAGTAACGCTTATACGGTGCAACCAATACGATCTATCTACATACATAATATTAATGTTTATTAATCGGACGCCCCAGCCTCATTTATATAATTGTCGTAAGCTGACATTTCCGCAAAGGATATCTATTCTAACTGTCAATTTAAAACCACTAAATTATATCGAAATATGTTTGTATAATATTAAATATACATACTTATTATTAATACTGACAGTATTAACTACACGACATTCTTACACATTGGCGCTTTTATTTTTATAAGAAATTATCTGATTAAAGTTTTTGCTCATCCTAAGCAACTTTAATAAAAACCAAAGTAGATATATAAAAGATTTATTTTTATGTTAATAAACGACAAATAAGTTAGCCATCCAACTAATTGGTAAGCAGCAATCACCATGGACATCAACGAGCATATAAGGCATCATGAAAGCATTACTAGCTCAAAAACGTCAACATAAATAAAGTAGTATAAACAACAATAACATTTAATACAAAGTCTATCATGAATCAAAATATAGCTGAAATATCATGAACATAATCCCAGAAATATAAGAAAAAATTATAAATTTGAAAGTTTCCACGATTTTGACTTTAACATGATTATGGTAAAATTAAAAGCTGTTTAAACATTTGGTAGATATGGGAAATTTCATAGCTCAAATAAACGCAATTACTTTATATGAACAAAAGTTGATAATAACATTAATATTATATATTTTAAAAATTTGAGTTAAAGCAATTTAAATGACGCTAATGTATAAATTTTATAAGCCATCACGAATACTTTCAAAATTTGTAACTTAACGTTAATCTTCGCGTTACCTACTTAACTCAAAATCTCGTCATAATTAACATTCATTTAAATTCGAGATTATTCATAGCAAAAAGCCAAGTCGCTCTGGTATTATTTAACAGCGCACCTGCCCGAGGCGTCTTAGCGTGGCCGAAATTAATGCGACGCAAAGTCGGCAAAAGTCAATTACACTTTATTAAAACCGTCTCCATTTATATCAATTTGACGCAAACTGTTACAAATACTGGCAATGTTCCGTCCTTTCATCCGAACGCGAGGCGGAGCTACGCAAGCGCCGCGAGCGTAGCGCTCCCGTACTCTCGTAGACAAAGCGGCGCGGATCCGTAGCAGTACGTCGGAGCGCCCCGAGGCCGCAGCTACGCGCCCCGCTACGCCGCGCTACGATCGTAGCCCGCGACCACGAACTGGCGCCCGCTCAACCCACAACCGCCCAATGAATATTTAATCGAACCGATTCCTACGCCGAACCGACGAATCAATGAACGAACTTCGTTGCCAGAACGGCAAACTCATAACAACACTCTTGTTGACATGCCCGTTATAGGCGGAAAAGTTTGCCAGATTACCATGTCGATTGGCTAAACACTTCGAACAATATGAATTATCTAAGAGTTGCGTCGGGTTTGATGTATTTATTATTATTTGTAATTAGCAGTGCCGTCACGTCTCCCGACGGTAAGTTTATCTAATTTGTGTAAGCATCTTTTACTTTAAGCTAAAAAATATTCCAATATATGTAGATAACACAAAAAGTTTTTTCGAAACTTTGAGCTTCACTTTACGTTAAAATAACGCTGTCGCATAGTTTCTTCACATGTTTACTGTGTATAAAACAAACTTTGGAAAAGTTATTTCATCAGAACGTAGAAACATTTTGAATAATTCTGTATTCGGTGGAAGACATTTAGGTAACGGGCTTCGCTAACGGCGCGGCGGCGGTTGTTTGCATCCGCTTTCTTACAAACAACTACCGGCTGTATAATATTTATGTGATTTCGGCTGTGAATATTGGCCGCCATATTTCCCTTTACTAATTACCATAACATTGTAAATGTTCACATTAATCAATTAACATTAATTTGTACATTCATCATTTTAATATGTGTATTGTATATGTACAGTATGGACATACGAGTATAGTAGAATTAACAATATGTTATTCATTAGTTGTTCAACGCTTATCTAACTAGTGCATGATTCATTCTGCTGACTGATTGACGCAGTATGGGCATTAGATAACTGTAATTCTCTGAGTACATACTGGCGGTAGCAGTGATAGCCTAGTGGTTTCAACGTGACTCCTCTAACGTTAGGTCCTGGGTTCAAATTCTGCACGCACCACTAATTTTCAAAAAGTTATGTGCGTACTATATATAAGTTAGTTATCACTTGCTTCGATGAGGGAAAATATCGTGAGGAAATCTGCACACTTGAGAGTTCTCCATAATGATCTCAAAGGTGTGTGAATTCTGCCAATTTGCACTTGGCCAGCGTGGTGGACTACCTTTACTCGTCACACTGTGAGAGGAAGACCCGATCCCAGCAGTGGGACAATTGTTGTAATTATGATGAGTTTTGATCATATTGAAACTTGATTGTGATGGTACTGTGTCAACAATGTATGGAATTTGAAACAGCTTAAGTTGAAACAGCTGTTTTTCGTCTTTCTTAATTTGTCGCCGGTGATGCAGCGATTATGATACTGATGCTATTGATTAATTACTTAATACTGTTTGATTATTGTTGTTATTACCACTTAGCATCAGGTAGTTTGTCTGTTTGCTTGTAAATTGATTATTTACAAGAATCATCAAATTATTGTTCGCGTTGACATAACCTATAGGGAAGCGTTTATACCGAGAGTATGCTTGTTTTTACTTTTGTGAAATCAAGTAAAAAAATATAGTTCGCGCGCGAGTTCATTGCCGAGATTCCTGACGTCACACGTCACCCCGCCGTCTTTAATATAGTGTCA
>DWKA01000267.1:0-18752 GCA_018249155.1 Panoquina ocola ocola
CTCCCGCGCACTAGACTAAACTTATAAAGTTGTTTAAATATATTCTGAGCGACCCAATAAAAGGACTTTTATTACAAAACTGGCTGCCCAACGAGTGGGCCTCGGAATATTATGTTATTCAGTTGTGAAAGTGCGAACTATCAGTGTAAAAGTTAATACCTGCAACGCAACCGGCGACCGAAAACTTTTTCTCTTGTCCGCCATTACAGTGCGCGAAAAGTTATCGTTTTTACCTACGCGGTTGTTGTATTGTAGTTCGCTACATCACCTACGGGAGAATACAATTCGAACATCATGCCACGTAAACGACAATCCCTCCCGGACGATGAAGATTTGGATTCCGCCACACCCGCGACAAGTAATGTTACGATGTCGGCGGACCGTTTTACGAGTCTTCTTACGACGATCCAGCAGTCACAAGCGGAGTTTTGTGAACGACTACTACGAGAAGTTCGTTCCTCGACACCAGCATCTGCAGAACTCTTCAACTCCACTGCCGCCGTGAACCAGGTTCCGGCCAACTTCTCGCAGTGCACGGCGCGTTTCAACGGCGAGGTCGGCGACTCCGTCGGTGGTTTCATAGACGCCGTAGAAGTATACAAATCGTGTCTGCAGATATCGGACGACAACGCTGTGAAGGGGATGTCGATGCTGCTCGCAGGATCTGCAGCAGTTTGGTGGCAGGGAATTAAGAAGTCAGTGAAGGACTGGGGCGACGCCCTAGCGAGACTTCGCGCCGCGTTCGGAGAGCGTCGGCCGGCTTTTAAGGTTTACCAAGACTTATTCAGAATGGAGCAAGGTAACAAAACAACTGATTTATTTATTGCCGAAATTCGAGCTCTATTGGCGTGCCTACCTGATGGTGATCTTTGCGAAAGAGTCGAGTTAGATATGGTATACGGCCTTCTCGACCGACGTATTAGGAAGAGAATAACTCGCGACAACTTTGATACCTACGACCAGTTGCTATGCAAAGCCCGCGCCATAGAGGATTCGCTAAAGGAATCCCATTCTGCTGAATTACACTCAGCTGATCCATCGACGATGCCGCGCGAGTCGCCTCCGATGTCGTCGACGCGCCCGACCGCTGCGACAAGTACCGACGGCGGCGCCGCCGTCGTACCAAACATCGCGACCGCTGCACGATCGTCGAGGGCCTCCGACTCCACGCGTCGTAATACATCGCGACCTAACTCTTTCGATAATAAGCGTTCTTATTGTGTGTATTGTAAAGTGTACGGACATTTAAAATCAGAATGTAATAAGTTAAGAAAACGTAACGTTTCGAACAGCTGTAGTGATAATAATTTTAATAACGTAATTAATAAGAACGAAACTATATATTGTTACGGTTGTGGTGAGAGAGGGGTCATTCGGTCTAATTGTTCTAAATGTACTGCGAAGTTTTCCGCGATAGATGTAGTCGAATTAAATCGCAAGGAGTCGACTTCGGGATCGCGATCAACTGAGGTCGTTACGAGTCGCGTTACGTGTAAAACATCGCGATCGGTACGGAACCGAACCGGTAAAAAGAATACCGTTATTTACGACAGGAATAGTAATTCTGGTTTTGATAAAATTGTTAATTATGATAGTAGTGTGACCATGTTGACTAATAATAAAATTAGGACACCTAAGGGTAGGGTGACCATGGTTACAGATAAATATTTTGATACGCGTAATAGGGTGACCAAGTCGACTAATAATAAAATTAGGACGCCCAAGGATAGGGTGACCATGGTTTCTGGTGATTATAATATTACGGGAAATAGGACGACCATGTTAGTGAACGATAAAGTTGTTACACCCAAGGGTAGGGTGACCATGGTTTCTAATAATTATGATAGTACGGGAATTAGCTCGGCCATGTTAGTTGAAGATAAAATTATTACACCTGCAAGTAGGGTGACCATGGTTTCGGATAATAATATTAATAAGACGTCCGGTATTGGGTGTATGGATTTTTATACGCCTGATTTAAATGTAAAAGCATTGCACACGGATATTCAGGAGCTCCCTATGTTTTCATTGACTCATACTGATCGGCAGGTTCATCAAAGACCAATATTGTGTATTGAGATTCTCGGGGTCAAGGGGATTGCACTCATAGATACTGCAGCAAAGAGGTGTATAGCGGGGTACCGGCTGTACGATTTACTTCAGCAGCATAACCAGGAGTTCATCGGTGGTTCGATGTCGGTGAAGTTGGCAGATGGGTCTGTCCAATTGCGTGAAGTAGTCACCGCATCCCTGGAAGTAAAAATCAAGGACGGTAAGTCTGTTACAGTTGACTTTGTAATTTTGCCAGATGCCACTAATAACGATACCTTGTTAGGGATTGATTTCCTACTTGCTGCTGGCATGGTGCTTGACTTCGCTGCGTCCACGTGGCGTTTCGGTTGCGAGTCTAAATCTTATCCCATGCTGTATGAAACACCTACCTCGTCAGCAGCTTACGCGAGCGCGGATGTTCTACGCGATGACGAGGGTACCATGCTGAAGCCCGAAGAACGAACTCATTTGGCCGACCTTATTCATAGTAATGAAGATATTTTCAGTGCAGGGGGAGAAGCAACTCCATACGCGGTGCATAGGATTGATACTGGAGATCACTTACCCATATCAGTGCCGCCTTACCGTTTGACTCCAGCGAAGAAGGAGTTGATGCGTGCTGAAATAGAAAAGATGTTACGTGACGGAGTTATAGAGGAATGTGAATCCGCGTGGACGTCTCCCGCTATTCTCGTACCTAAAAAGGATGGAGGAACTCGGTTCTGTGTTGATTACAGACGCCTCAATTCTATAACGAAAACTGATACCTATCCGATTCCGTTGATCGATGAGCTCGTCCAATCAACCAAGCGTAACAGCTATATGTCTACGTTGGATTTAAGAGCATCATACTGGCAAGTGGCTGTCGCAGCGGAAGATCGCGACAAAACCGCTTTTGTGACGCCTTTTGGAACCTATCGGTTTATCCGAATGCCTTTCGGGCTGAAAAACGCACCGTCGACTTTTCAAAGATTGATGGATCGTTTTCGATCTGCTGCCAGTCTACAGGATGTAATTATTTTGAGTTATTTAGACGACATTCTAATCATTTCGGATAGTTTGGAAAAACATTTAATAGATCTCGATAAGGTATTTGGCCGTCTCAGGCAGTTTGGACTGTACGCCAACAGATCTAAATGTTTCTTTGTTCGTCAAAAGGTCACTTACCTCGGTCATGTTATAACGTCTGATGGCATATGTCCAGATGATGGTAAGGTTGACGCAATACTTAATATGAAAGAGCCTAGGAACCTGAAACACTTAAGGTCCTTTTTACAAACTTGTTCCTGGTTTAGGAAGTTTATCCCGAACTTTTCGGATACTGCGCAACCGTTGACACAGCTCACTCGGAAAAATGTATGTTGGAAGTGGTCAGATGAGCAGGCACACGCTTTCAATCTTCTGAAAACCAAGCTGACTACCGCTCCCATACTTGTTCAGGCTGACTATACACAGCCATTCATATTGCGCACTGACGCTAGTGGATACGCTCTTGGGGCAGCTCTCCTCCAAGGCGAAGCAAACGAAGAAAGGCCGATCGAGTACGCAAGCCGTTTATTGTCATCTGCGGAGAAAAATTACTCCACCACGGAGAGAGAGGCCCTTGCAGTGGTGTGGGCCGTCCAGAAGTTTCGGGGCTACCTCGACGGTCATAAAATAATTGTCAAGACGGACCATCAACCTTTGAGGTGGTTGATGTCTCTAAAGTCACCTAGTGGTCGTCTCGTCCGTTGGGCGATGAAGCTACAGGAATTCGATATAGACTATAGTTATACACCAGGCAAGGCTAACACGTTGGCGGACACATTGAGTCGTCCCCAATGTGACGTGAGTGACGAAGCCACGTGTGACGTTTGTACCGTCATTATTGACGTTCCCCGTTTGAAACCAAATGACGTCCGTAGAGCTCAGCTTGAAGACCCGGAAGTAAGAAAAATTATTACTGACCTTGAAGATGAAGATCCTGCTGTATCTTGTCGTTGGCTGGAAAGAGGTTACGTTATGTCACAGGGCGTACTCTATCGTTATAACCCAGACTCTGACGCCGAAGAGCCACAGCTAGTTGTGCCCGTCAGCATGAGGGAGACAGTCCTCCGTGAGTTTCACGATGCTCCGACGTCTGGACATCAAGGTGTAGAGCGCACCTTGCATCGCATTAGGCAACGCTATTATTTCACGGGGATGCGCAGCTATGTTGCTGAGTACGTTAAAGATTGTGCTGATTGCCAACGATATAAAATATTGAATCAGAAGCCTGCTGGCCTACTTCAAACTCCTATTTTAAATCAACGAGGCGAGGTCCTCGCAGTTGATCTTTTCGGGCCACTCCCAGAAGGGGAGCAGGGGGAGAAATGGGTGCTGTTAATAGAGGATACAGCCACCAGATGGGTGGAACTGTTTGCACTCAAGGACGCTACGGCGGATACGTGTGCACCGATAATGATAGAGGAGTATTTTCTACGATATGGATTCCCTCGACGTGTCATATCTGACAACGGTGTGCAATTCATCTCTGCTGTGATGCAGCAGTGCATGTTCTTACTTGGAATTAAGCAATGTCTGATCCCGCTATATCACCCTGAAGCGAACCCAGCGGAGCGTAAGAACAGGGACATGAAGACTCAACTCGCCATGTTAGTGCAGAGTGAGCATAGATCTTGGCCCAAGTTTTTATCTCATGTGCGATTCGCCATGAATGGTGCTCGTTGTCTCACTACTGGATGCACCCCAGCGTATATGACCTTTGCGCGTGAAATGCGTACCCCATTCGACGCCCAGCATGACTTGCGTGCAGTTCTGGATAAAGAGAACTTTGTACCGCAGGCTACGCCATATTTGGCTCATTTTATTGATTCTCTGAAAGAAATTAGGGATCGTGTCGAGAAAAGTCAAGATGTTAGGAAAGATGTTGCCGATAAAGCTCGTAGAGAAGCTCCCGCGTTTAAAGTACATGATCTGGTCCTTGTGAAAACTCATGCGCTCAGTAATGCCTCTAAAGGTATATCACATAAGTTCATGCCTAAGCGCGACGGACCTTATCGTATAAGTAAAGTTGTAAGTCCTACTAGTTATGAGATATCCGATTTGCGTTCAAACCAGAATGTAGGTAAATTCCATAGTTCTGAGCTAGCCTTGTTTAACAATAGGAACGATAAAGTCTCACTGCCCGTGCAGCCCCGTCGCCGAAGGGGACGACCTAAACGTAGTGATATCTCAGTTGATCGTGTTGCCAAGTCACAAACGGGACGTACTTGTAACTTGGAGGGGGAGGATGTAACGCGGCAACCCCAGCCCGCTCTCGCCGACAGCCGCGCGACGCGAGCATTACTCTGTACAAAATTATCTATGCGTAGTTCGAATCGCCGGCGCCTCCCGCGCACTAGACTAAACTTATAAAGTTGTTTAAATATATTCTGAGCGACCCAATAAAAGGACTTTTATTACAATATTCTATAATAATAGTGGAGCTTCCTCTTATCATAAAGAACTGAAGGCGGTTCGTTGCTGCATGTAGATGGCGCTAGTTGTTCTTACTACAAGTACTATTCCAATAACTAAATTGTGTGTGATATAAATTATTACAAGGAAAAATGCGAGTTCGAGCTTATTAGATCAAAAAATCTATTAATTAAACTTTATTTTCTGACACATCAGTATTAATGTATTGAAATTAATTTGTTAGCAACGAAACCACAGCGGCCCGCAGCATTTCAATATTATTATCTTTTAATAGTTTGACGAATCCATTAATGTTCCAGACCTCGTTTCTGAATCCGAAATTTAGACAGGCGGCTTTACCTACTAACCTGTTATGTTGAACAATTTAGGCGATGAAAATTCTATATTTACTCTTCTTTGTGAGAATAAAAACGATTCTGGCGATTAGCGATAGCGATTAATTTTCATAACAGCATAATGATACCTATAAACACTTAGATAGTTAAGATAAATGTTATCACATTGTTATGATGCTCATACGATAGCTGTGAGCACTGGTGTTGAGTGGATCGGTTTCCACAACAAAGAGGCTGCAGTCATTAGCATAATCCGACTAGATTGCGCTCGCTAACGACCGCTGGACACGCCGCGAGCGTCACGGCAGCGGCCGGGCCTCGTGTGACTAGGTTACGTACATTCAGGTATCTACCACCACCACCTCGTCAACAAATGCTGATAATGCTCTTATCTATAATAGATAATTATCTTTAATTGTGTTATAGATACCTTTTACACAGAGATATCAGAAAGGGGGTAGATACAATCAGGGCAAGGAAACTTAACAAGGCATAGGAAGAGACATTAGATGCGCAGGAGTCGTTTTCAGATTCTTGCCAAATTCCTTGTCCATGGCTATAGTTTCAATGAATAATAAACCTTCAGCGATTGATTTTCGTTTTATCTTCATCACCACTTTCCATCAGGTGGGATCGTGGTCAAGCGCTAGCTTATGAAATGTATAAAAAGCCACTCATAATAATAAACAGATTTATAAGCAAATTAAAGCTATGGAAGGTAATGAAGCATTCGAAACCACTATCAAACAATATGATTTCATAATAAATAAAGTGTCCGATAAACAGTGGGGTGCCGGCAATCGCAGCGCGTCCCGAACGTGCCGCGCGGCCGTATCGCGCGTGTGCAACGCGGCTTCCACTGAACGTTTGTCAACCGCGCCACTTGTCGCAACGATACGATTTCAATGCCCCGATTAGGTAACTGAGGCACTGTGGCAACCGCCCAGCCGCGGCCGACCCCTGCCGGCTGCAGTCAGCTCTACGGGCATTCTGTTTTTGAGATGAAAGTCATCGATCCTCCTTCGTGGCTCCCTAAATAAAGAAATTATGGAAAGGAAACAACATTGCTGCAGAGATTTCAAATTTACTGGCTGCGGTTGGTAACCATGCTCATGATAAAATAATTTGAAAAATCTCAAGAATATTTTTTGAAATCTATTAAGGCAGACAGGTAGGTACATCGTTCACGTCGTATTCATGACATTCCTCATACTTCAAAGGCTCATAGTATCGGCCCAAGCGTGTCGTACCTAAAGGACCGTTTAAACTACAATCATAAAAATACCTTTGTACAGCGCAGTTGCCTAACCAAAAAAATAGGTTTTCCATCGATGTACTGATACAAGTAGGCATAACTTCGGTGTGTGCACAGTGTCGGCGACGTGCCGTATCGTCCGGCGCGGTATCGCCGGCTATCGCTGCCTCCTACCTGCCGCTGTATCGCTGGAAGTGTGTCAGCAGCGCGCGAGGTCGCCGATACCGTCGCGCTCAGCAACACTATCTGATGCCTTTAGGTTGCACCATCGAGCATATAACCGAATAGAGCAGTAGTATGAGCTAGAAAATTCCGAAACTGATCAGTGATTTGTCACTGATGAAATGGCAATCTAAAACAGTACCGCACCAACAAGTGACCTGCGCAGTGTTTTGGTGTAATTTGTTTTCGAACAAAACATAATATAGCATTGCTCTCTATTGGTTATATGCTCGCTGGATTTTACCCACGGAGAAGGAGAGAGAAAGAGAATATACACAGGAGCTCTATTTGCTTACGAGATCTCTTTAATTGATTTTAGGAGTGCATTAGAAGCTGCTGCTGAAGTGACTCAGCGGTACTACTAATCCTCAATGCGATCCCAACTTAACAATATGACGGATATCTCCCTGTTATCTTCTGGAAATTATAAATTAAAATATTTTTGAATTAAAACCAGCTAGGCGTCGAAGCGACTCTATGTGTGCTACTGACATTTGAATGAACGGTAATTGAACACAGCTCCGACGTTTAGTTGGAAATCCAAAGTAGATAATCGTTTTTAAATAGAACAGACAGAATAATACTGAGTCACCGACATTGTAATACTAATTTTACTCAAGAAATAATCACTGTCTCATTTTGGAGCTATTGTAGAAATTGATAAATGGTAAAACCTAAGATCTATACATGTACCGTAACAATAATTCTAATAAGTAATAGGTAGTGTTGTTGTCACTAGTGTTCACCCGGCGGCTCTCCTCGCTCCCTTGATTGTCGTTACGCCGTCCATCGGGTGGTGGTCGAGCAGCTCACTCGCGATAACACTCTTGTATAAAGAATAACAACATCAATACGGTCAATAAATAAAATAATAGATTTACTTCTGGTGATCTCTTTGAAATGAAAAATGGTTAGTTCATCTTATTATCTTACAATTTTTCACTAATATTATAAATCCGAAAGTTCAAAAACGTAACCTAAATGGCTTTGTCGTCGAAATAAAAGAATGGTTTCGTTACAAATAAAAAAAAGTTTTTAAAATTTTTATACCGTGTTACAATCGAAATTCCACGAGCAGCCATGCACGTGAGGAAGCTAGTATGCCATATACACGCTGGCATCACTAAATGGGCCTGGAGCCTGGTATATGTACATATGTACAATATACATAACTAATGAGCATGAGAAGATTGTCTACGGGAAGGATAAAAAATATGAATGTGCGGTGGCCGCGGTGAGGTCAGTGCTACTTTTAGATCCACTTGTTAAGGCTCACGGCGACCGCGGCGCTCATCATAACGTTGTAACTGGTTCTGTATCATATTATAACTGAGTAGGTTCTTAACGCTCGATATTCTCGCTCTGTTCTCCAGATATGACAAGATATATTATTATAGAGAGTACCTATTATTATAGTAGGTAGTACGGACGATATAGGTATTTAGTGTGATCTACAATGGTAGATGTAACAGCCACCGTGCAGTATGCCTCTTAACTACAGCACGACACACTGGTCATAGCTGCTTGGATCCACGCGCACGGGTCAGGTTCGTTGCGATTATTCTTAGCGAGTGTGAGCCGCGTCACGCCGCGCCAGCGTGAAGTATGCGCAGGTCAGGTCCTCGTCATTGCAAACACTTATAATGTGATCTCTTATCTCATGATAGAATCAAATTATTGTATTTGTCAATATACAAGCAGATTAGATAAGCTTCAGACAAAGTGGACCGACCAGACTAATATTACCATTATAATAAACAAGTTATTATTGTCGTTCATCGTCTTCCACGCTACTATCATAATATTACTGTTCACTATCTGTAGCCCGGGACGTGCGTGCGCATAGAATTAATATTTCGTAATATCTCAGCTTCCGACCTTCGTATCCAGATAGAGCAGGCACCAGTTTATAATGTAGATCTTCAAAAGCAAAATTGTCAAAACCGCATCCTGTTCGGTCCTGTAGCTTTTTCGTGATTCGTACGCAAACATCCAGACTCAATGTTGTACCTACCTATACCTAACATATTTTTTTCTCATGCACCCGCTATACTTAAGTTACACAGCTAACAGAGCAGGGCTTGTTTCCAGGTGCAGCAGGTGCAGCAGGCGCAGCAGGAGCCGCCAGGTGATGGTGCAGCAGCCGCGGCGGCAGCAGCGGCAGTAGCGCAGCATGTTCGGCGGCGGCGCGGGCTACGGCGGCGAGGGCGAGGGCTACGCGCTGGGCTACGGCGGCGCGCGCCTGCAGCAGTACGCGCACTTCCCGCACCAGAACGTGTGGCACCACCACCACGCGCACCACGACTCCTACCACGGTCAGTGCCGTCACGCTACCATTACTACCACCTACACTGTGGACTGTGCTGCTACTATACGACTACATACAATCTCAACTACAGTCTCCTCCTCTCTGAATTGGTTTCGCCGACCTGCCTATGGTTGGCTCTGAGCCTTGGTATTATTATTAGCCGAATCAGTGCCAGTGCCACAGTGCCAGCACCAAAACGGCAGGGGTCAACACGTGTGGTTTTAGTGGGTTCGAGTCCCGTATACCTATCCGGCTTCCTGTAGCCGGATGGAAGAGACGGGGGTTTTTCCTCACGATAAAAATGAACCTTAATATAACACCAATACTTACCCACCCGACACTCGGCAACTGGTATCTTACCGTCGTTAACATAAACCGGACCAAGCACCACTTGTTTGATAATTTTACTTACATTTAACATTTTTATGTCTTACTTTCTATTAATGGGGATATACATATTTGAGAGACCGATTGGCTTTATACTAATTATTTTCGGAGCGTAAAGTTTAGAAATACTTCGTGAATAGGTACTCGAAGCATTTCACTTGGTAAAGATTCAGTGAAAAGTCATTCTCTTCGTACCAGTTACTCTGGCAACATACCTCTGGCTTAAGGTTATAAAATTGAAGAAATGGATGAGATCGTGATCAGTCAGTGATCGTCTGAAATCATAAGGTACCTACTTAGGCTCGACCACACTGACATCAAAGCAAAGGATTATGAAAATCGCGCTATGAGAGAACTGGCTGTCGAAGATGCACCTTCTACTAATCCATAACCTGTTTATGGCCTTCATCAACATCTTGATGAATAATGATGGACAACCCAAATTATAAACAATAATGTCTTGATTCATAAGCCGCGGTGATACAACGAATGGACATAATCAAAACTAAAACGTTTTGACTGTGGCACCAAAAAACATAACCCCTGAAACAATTTATATCCTCGCTTCATCTTTATACGGCGTTAACAATAAAATGGAAATAACTTCAATACTAATATCTACAGCGTGCGCCGCGTGACGCGCGACGTGCGCCGCTGTTTGTTGTGATATTCCTGTTATTGTAAAGGTTTCCTGCAATACAAAAACCATGATTTAGATAACTTGAGGAAATAACGTTATCTGTGTGCTTTGGAAATCCTGGCCGCAAATGATTATTGTTTACTGCTTATGGTGCGGATAATAGATGTCATATAGAGTGGCGATCATGGGTTGTATTAATTATCTACTTTAACGTTATTTTTATTCGGTTATCTCCTTTATTTAATGACCTAAATGGCTGCTACAAACGCCCTTGATTGACAGACTGACATGGAGCTGGACAAAATGTTGGAATGAATGTTCTTAGATGTTAGATTCAGGCGTATCTCGTTGAGACGATGCTGCATTAAAACATCTTACGCTGTAGTTTGTTATCCTGTACCAATTAGCATTACCTTCTATATTATGCCATATTAGTGTCTTTTACCATCAAAGACCTCAGTAGGTACTATCAGGTGGGATTGAGGTAAAGCATTAATAGATAAGCTGTTATAATGTAAGTCTTATTATGTAGGTACTTGGTAAATGGTAGCGTAGTGTGAAGGAGTCAGTAGGGGTCTAAAAACAGCAGTGGAGTGACGCGGGCCGCCGCTGACGCAGGCCGACCGCAAGTGATTCAGTATCGGCCGTTCCCAGAACGATACCGACAACAGGATAAACTTATTGTTTTGTGCGATCTGGGATCTGAGGGGAGCTGCACACGTCGCTCCCTATTGTCTTGGCAACGTGACATAATGCTGGATAACTAAAACCGGTCAGGGATATAAAATGATATATTAGTAATGAAACAATTATATCCTCCGCAAGATAAGGTTTCCATCGTTAACGTTAAACAACAGTGGTAGAGTCTCTACGGTAGAGACCAGATCGGGAACATGCAACTCTTGGGATCTGCAATAACAAGTACTGTCCCAGCAGTGGCAGCAGTGGGCTGCCGGCAATGCAAGTGTTGCTGCTGTTGCACGACATGGCAACGACTCCACGTGTAACGTTATCGCGACTCTGTTGAAACGAGGCAATTAGGTAACGACGTGTTACGTGCGATCTGCGATTATCTGTGCTGTACTTACTTATCTTTATTGCGAAGTTAAAATGCAGTAACGGCAGCGACAAAAATGGCCTGTCATTTAATAACTACGCACATTTACGCGCTTTTATAGATCCGGTGCAATTACAACTGAAGCCTTCGACTTGTCCCCCCCCTCATTATCCACATTATCTGTCCATCAAAAAATATTTTAGGTATCGATATTTGTATCAAATTACTTTCTAATACGAAGAATCTCAACGAATGGATACACTACAGAGATGATGACACTACAGAGCCTACGTTTTGACCAAGGAACCCAAAATGTCTATCAAATGATAATGATAATGATTTTTCCGTCGATCTCATACGTTTCATATTTGCTACCCAAGTACCTAAGGTTCTGCTAAGTGCTACCTGAGTAATTCCTTAGGTTTTATTTCCCACCGCGAAACGGAAAAAGGTCAAACGTATAAATTTATAGCAATTACCTAAACCGCAGGGAGCGCGACACACGCTGATCCTTGACAGCATATTACCGATTTACCTTTATAGGTATACATTACCTTACATAAGACGTGTCGTATATAAGATTTCGACAAGATAAGAGCCAGTGTGTCCCGCGACGCGCGTCTCAGCCCGCTACCGCCTCACCGCCTCACTAACCCAGTGCTGGTAAGTTGGTAAGTGGTAACGTCAGACAGACGAACTGCGTAACCAACTGAGTCACGCGCGATAACGTGCGGCGGCGGTGCGGGCGGCGCGGGCGGTGCGGCGCAGTGCGCGCTGACCTGTGACCGCGGCCGCAGTGCGCGCTGACCTCTGACCGAGATGGACGCGATGGCGGCATCCATCCAGATCCCCGACAGCTGGTGGCGCAGCGTGGTGCTGGCAGGTTCGTCTACCCTCTGACCGCTCAGACCGCCCTGGCCGGCGATCATCTTAGATTCTACACGGTGACCCTTTATCGACCTTATCTGCGCCAAATTAACGACTTTTTAGTTTATTATATAGTGTAATCGTTATCCGTTGCGTTTGATTCTAGTGTTTGTTTTAGAAATTAGATTGTGTGATGAACAGTTAACATATTTATAAAAAAACTAAAGCAAAAGAGATGACACCGTCGTCGTGATGCATTAAAATAGTTATCATGGCGATGATTGTTGCCTGCTGAATTATTTATAATTTAGATATTTTACAATGCTCAGCTGGCTCTATCTACATTATGTAGATACAAACAATTAAGAAATCAATTTATTATATATTATCATCCATGAAATTAATGAACCGTAAGAAGAATATCTTAATTAGTTGTTTCTTTTGGGTTGTTCAATGTTAAGTTATTATCAATCGTATTTAAAACTGAGACATTTCTCTGAGCAAACTCCTAGAAGGTTCATGTAAAAAAAATACTTCATGATAACAGAGGGAATTAATTTATTTTTAATACGATACAATACTCTACATATATTATTACAGTTATAGTCGTAATATGTATTTCCAAAAAACGGATAAGTGTTGAGGAGCTATTGGTTTGCTAGTGGTAAAAGGAGTGTAGTGCTTCGGAGGGCACGTGAAGTTGTTGATCCCGTAACAGTGGCCAAATGAATGATCTAAAATTAATGAGACAAATGTGGTTAAACCTGAAAGGAAGGTCTTTGGATGGCATAGATAGAGAAATGTCTGATTTGGGTTGGCCACTAACCTCTCCACCAATTTGCACTGGAGCAGCGTGGAAGAGTACTCTCTAGGCCTCCACAGTTACGAGGAGAGACCCGTGCCCTGTAGTGGAGTCGTTTTCTGGCCGGTTACTACGTTGTTTTTTTTTGTGCTTTTAGGGAAAAAGTTCCATAAAAAACTGCGATTGAGTTTTCGGTATATAGAATACATATTTTATATTATCTAGTCGTTACCCGTCTACGGGAGCCTACGGAAAGCTCGCCGAGCTCCGGGGGTGAGGGTGAGGGGCAGTTCTTTCTTTCTCTCTTCCCTCTCGGCCGACAACACGACGTTATCCCTCTCTGCTCATAAAATAATGAAGAAATGAACATGTGTTTCCACTTGTTGTACCGCACCTACACTTACTTCATTTATATTATGTGTATAAATATATGTATATTATGTATGTAAACTGATGGACAAATAAAATGCATCAAGGTTCAGGATTACTAGTATGCAATGTGTTTAGATTAAAACAAATGAAAATGTCGAGATTGCCCATCAATAAAAAAAAATATGAATAGAACTGCAATAAAAGATAAAATTATAGCCGGGAAAATAATATTTTAATGACTTTCCCCTTATGCAATTTATTAGTCCATCAGTATATTGGTGTTCAGCGCACATGAAGTGACGTGTACCGTGTTGTGTGACAGGCAGCAGCGGCGTGGGCAACGTGGGCGGGGTGGGCGGCGTGGCGGGCGGGCTGTACGGCCAGAACGTGGTCATGGGCTCCTGGTGCCCGCCCTACGACGCGCTGCAGCGCCCGCCGGCATACGGTAAACCTTCACTCACTTTACACCTGCTGCCACCGACACCTCACAGCCACGTACATATTAACCATCACACACCGAGAGAGTCATCTTACAGGTCTCTGTAGACTCGTCATCCCTCTTTGCCGGTCAGCCAGGGCAGATCAGAGACAGTTTATATATCTGGCTGAAACTCGCCCAATAAATAGATTTGGCCAGCATGTGTCGGTGGCTGTAAAGTATGCCGTAGCCAGCAGTCGCATGATTATGACGTATTTTGTCTTAGGGTGAGGTCTATACCTAGTATGTTTACCTATGTTACTGTACCTACTTACCTGTGTATTCTGAAAAAATCTAGCCATCTAAAATAAAACATGAATATTGATTTTGGACAATTTTGATCGCACAACAGCGGAAAATGCTAATTTGCCGTTTTCACAAACTTAGGCTTTGCTCTATATTAGTAAACCCTAAGTATGTCCTATAGACCTCACTTTGTTTTCACAATAATCAGCGACTTCATTTTGTCTATTAACATTTTAGTAACTGTTTAAAATATCACATTATTACATATGTTTGATGTATGTACTTGTATTACCTACTGATAATCACACTTTTATTGATGTAATACGTCATGTTGTGTTAATACTTGCACATTGAGCCGTAACCAGTGTTTTATAACAGCTGCTGATGCTCGCGGTGTGCATGTGTGCTTGCTGTGACGACACCCCTACTACCTCATTACACTGCTTACCAACATTACATTGTACGTACATATTCACGGTAGACTACTTTTTCATATCCAGGTACCTACTTTCTATTCAACTGCAAGTATATACATAGAATATAGTGGCTATTTTTGTTTGTTATGGTCTGTCCACCGCCGCCGCTATCAATCCAGTGGCTTCTATTCCGAGTGCAAAACAGGGATAGGTATTTTAAATTCCATTAATATAAAATTAAATCAACATAATCTCTGAAGTAAATGAAGTGTCGATTCTTCGGATGTTTATTAATTCATAGTGCGGCCGACTAATTCCGGTTCATGAGATCACTTGAAAATCTTTACAGACCTACAAGATTCTACGGAATAAATATGAAGTGTGGATAGGTTTTTGAAAACGACCATTAATGACATAGTTAAACTAAATAATAGTAAATAAGGGAAGGTTAACAATACCGTTGTAACTGTACAACATATTCATGTTTGTTTGTCAATCTCCTTATTTACGAAAGCCGCGGTCAAGCTGACCCGATGATGCACAGTAGCCGGACCGTCCCACGAATATAATACTTTGTAGTTAGTAAATAAAAATAAGTATCGTGTCATCTGCGGCGGGGGCTCCGTGGCCAGTGGCCAGCGGCCCGCTATCGGTGATTCATCTCATTATTCATGTATTATCGCAAGTAATGCGGCCGATAGCTTCAAATACAGCGGGATGGTATGACGCACATCATGACAATAGATTTTGTTTACTGCCGTATCGCGTCTGTCCGCGGTTTGACACATTCTACATATATAGCGCGAGGGGCGGGGTAGGGGGGCTACCACCAGTGCCAATGTCATTAAGTGCTTATCTTTTTATACGGATGTTATCAGTAGGTACCTAGAGTCTAAAATTATAATATTCGGAGGCAATTATTATCTACGAGGAAAAGCACTGCATGAATGCTAGATAAATGAACCAGAATTAAATAGAAAGATTAAAAAATTTCAGCAGTCAAATCAAATTTATTATTAATATTATTTTATCTGTAATAAAATAAAAAAGAATATATTTATTTTATATTTAAAAAACGTGAAGTATGTAATATTTTTCAAGCGTAATCAGTTTATTGCTGGATTAAGATTTCATACATAGATAGTATCAGTTACAATAAAACTTGCAGTGACAAGATGACTTGCAATAACAAATACAACATGGAGGTCGCGCCAAAGCTGATGTGGACTGTCCCCTATTTAGTTACCTACTTGAGTATCATTAATCCACAAAAATCTATATAATAGAGACCAAAGGAATCGTCTTAAAATTTAATCAAGTTTACTACACGGTGTAGGTTTCAGGAGCGGAACTAGAAGGGGTATACAAGTCCATAATAAAGATAGCCTGCGCTAAAACGAAAATGTAAAATACACAATGCCCAGATTATTACACTATCACGGGGAGAATATCTAGAAATCTTGCATGGCCGTCGTGTCAGGGATTTGCCGCGAGTGGACGCTAAATAATGAAACAAGTAGATGGATTGGGGTTAGCAAACACGCGGCTGTATCGCGCTGATAGCGGGCGGACCTACCGCGGCTGGCTTGTTATTGTTAACGTTCTCGGAACACTGATAACGGATTATCGTTTACCGCACTCCCGGTAGCGTCGAGCGCGATCATAGACCTAGTAACTTATTAGTAATCTGTGCTCCTAGTAATCTGTACACGACTCACCGCACACAGCACAAACACCACTGCTACAGACAATGTACCGCCGCAAAAACTTGCCCTGTCAAGGTCACAGCATCATGGGAACACATGACTACGCAACATGGGATCGTAGAGCCGCCCGGACACACAATTAATCACATCACATCACATCGCTATCTCGGCTTTTGCTTTTGTCGATTAGGCACCTTGTTATCAACGCCATTAACTTACTAACATTGACACAAACAACTGAACATTAAATTTGTGTTATATTCTGTTAATACTAAATGTATTATACAGTTATGTATTTATTTTTACGTGTCTAATGAATATAAGAGTAGTAATGTATTATTGCTAATATTAAAATGTGTATTGAAATGTACTTAGCATCAGTATGTTGGATGGATGACTATTAGTAGTTAGAGACAGATTATACCTGCGCACCTGGGGCTTCCGAGTGGCCGGCCGCAGCCTTCAGGTGCTGTGGTCACGCAACATCAGCCACGGGCTCCTGCCCGGTAGCAATGTAGACGAACCCTCACCTGTCTACATAATTACTATCTGATGGACTCAACTTGGACGTTTCTGTAAACGTATAGGTATAGCTGTGAGGTGGCATGAAGGTAGCGAGAGTCTGTGTGACATGTGTGAATGTGTGCGTGTGGTGAGGCAGAGGTGACGAGGTGGTGACGTGCGGTGCTGCGCAGATGGCGGCGCGCTGGAGGCGTTCGAGGAAGGGCGCGAGTGCGTGAACTGCGGCGCCAACAACACGCCGCTGTGGCGGCGCGACGCCACGGGCCACTACCTGTGCAACGCGTGCGGGCTGTACCACAAGATCAACGGCGTCAACCGCCCGCTCGTCAAGCCCAGCAAGCGGCTGGTGAGTGCCCCGATGCGCCGCTATAACGCTCTCTTTGCGAACAGGTGCCGACGCCGAGCTCCTCACGCGCTTCTATAAGGACGGCTCCGTGCAGCGGTGGATGAGTGTCGAGGGCATGGCCAGGGGCATGAAGAAGGTGAGTCGGTGGCGTGTAGACTAGTGCATGCATGACCCACCCGCCCCGCCCGCACGCTCCTCGCGCTCTCTCGCGGCTCCCGCTAGACACTACACGCTACCGCTCCCACCGCTCCCGCTCGGCCGCGGCCGAGATCGCCCATCGAGCGTCGCCCGCGCGAGTTTCGACCTTGCGGGCGCGCGGGAGTCGCGAGCGGAGTCTCGGTGATGGGCTATCTCGGAGACGCATGAATATGTATGCGGCGCGGCCGGCGGCCGGCGGCCAATGGCGCGCGGCCCCGCCCCGGGGCAGGCGCGGGGCGCGGGGCCCATTGGCCGGCGGCGCGCGCCCGCCCGAAGGCATGCGCGTAATATATCTTCCGCCTTATCGGCCCCGTGTTGTTAGAATAGTTAACATGGTGACGGAAATTCGCTTATCGATCGGTAAATTTACACATCGCGATGCCGATACTTACCCCGCTCCGTGACCGACCTCCTTATTGCCACTAACGCGAGCTAATGGCCGGTAATGGGACACTTTCCTTCGTTGTAAACTGCTCTTCATTTAATTTAATTCTTTGACAATCTCTTTGCACTTTTACAATCTTGTCTTCGATATTCCCACCTATACCTACCCACCTAATATTATTTGTCTGCCTACTGTTCATCGCTCTTGTTATCAATTTATTAATCTGGAAATCAGAATTACAATTTTCCTGCGTTAGGTTAAGTAGGTACCTACGTGAAAATATGAAAACATAGAGTGGCAAATACCTATGTAGGTACAAGTGTAATATGTAACGCTTTTTGGACTTTGGTGGCTAATCATTTTGAACACTTACTTACATATTTTAATCTATGGAATGGTATTTTTAGTAGTAGGTAGATATGTAGCTGCTGGTGCTGGGTTGTTGAAATGTTCTAAGTATACCATCAAACGGTCTTTTTGTAATTAATTTAGGGCCATCAATACTCTGCAACAGAGTCAAAATACGTACTTACCCATTTCGTGGCCTTCTAACAACCCCTAAAGACATCGCCTCAATAAACGCTAGCCCCGTGGCACTGCGCACCGTATTATCTAAGAAGCCTATATAGGGGAAAGTAGTACGAGTTGATCCCTTGGGGTAAGATGATCCTTTACGATTGTGCAGAAACTACTAACGTC
>DWKA01000268.1:0-18746 GCA_018249155.1 Panoquina ocola ocola
CCGCTCTGGTGGACATACACAGTCCGCAACTCCGCCCCGCATGACTCCGTTTCTCCGCTCCGCAGCCTCGCTCCGCATCAATGGACAGGCACCCTTACGCTCGGATTGTAAAATGTACGATTTGAAGCCGGGTGGCTCTGACGATAATGTACATTTAATTAAATGAAGCAAATAATTGAGTAGTAACTAATAGTTGTAACGTTTTGAAGGTGTAGGTATATTGCCCGAAATTTTTAAAAGTGTATTTGCGGATATTATCTCTGTCTTTACTTAGATGTTACTTAGGATTTCGACTGATTCGTTATATTTTTGTACTGTGTTAAAATAAATACAAACACATAAATACATTATGTTGATGTTATACTTGAAGAATTGTTAATCAATAAAGCAGAACTGTATAACGATCAACACAAATGTTTGATTGATAATACACGTAACAGTCGTAAAGTTGCACGTTTACGTCCATAAAGTGTATCGCTGTTGAACTGTTCCTCATAATCCAGTTATGCGCGTGACCAATCTGTTGGGACTGACGAGGGTCGCGGGGCAAACCGGAACACTAGTTCAGTAATTAAATAAAAGCCAGCATCATTAATTTAGATGTCGCTCCAGCGGGGATCGGACGGCAAATATTATAAAAACAAAAATATACAAACATAATGAACGTTTCGTTCATTGGGCAGCTCTACTTAGCAAAATGTTTGATATTGTGAAAACTTTCGAACCTGATAAAATGTTCTCAAGCAGTTCCTACTTTGTGCTACTCGTAAACAACATCTTATCGACGTTACCAAGTATGCCTTTTGATAAGAAAACGAGAATTAGCACACGCAGCTAACAGCCCGTGCAGCATGACGTCCTATATTGTAATCGCAAACGATCCGTACATCTCGTGTGCTTACGAAAATTCAACAAACAATCTATCGTGATATACTACTTATAATATTTACTTCAAAGTTTTCTTTTTCTTACAAATTTTGCCTTTGTTAGTACCTGGTACATACACACTTTCATAAAACGATTGTTTACCTTTACACCCAATTCAATCATTAATAAATTGCTAGTTTAATATGGATAAGAAGCCGCATTATTGGTGAATCGATCGCTACTTCCCGACAATATTATGTATCCTGTTCATCTACGTTCATATTTTCAACCAGCCTGTACAATTTAAAACTAACTGCTAGAAAACGAATTATCAACTATACTTTAGGTACTTGTACGTAAAATAACTTTGTACGTCATTTATCAACGTGAAAAAATCAAAGATACAAAGGCGGAAGACTTGGTACGCATTACCAACGAAGTACCACTACGCCTGGCGTTAAACCACACTGCGATTCTTACAATGAGTTGATATACGTCCCACGGGAGACGTATGATTGTCTAAGGGGATTACACGTAATGATACGCAAACCCGCGACGGTTAACAACCATGAAATTACGACCGGGACTTAAGCCCTTGTTATATTAACGTGCTCGTATGAATCACACGACGAAGTGAGCCCGAGTACGTCGACATATTCTGCTGGAAATAAAAACGAATCCACGCAATTTAATGCAACGCCTACTTTAATCTCTTGATGCAGTTTTATCCACTTTTAAAAATGTGTACTCTTCGCACGTTTCAACCAGAAGTGGAAGTGTTTTATCATTTTAAGCCCGCGCTATCCGTTGAATGACTTCCATGAACGAGCAATGACCTCAAAGCCTGGGAATTTAACAACCATCCACCTGTAAATACCTGTGGAATTTTAGCACCTAATTCTGTATGAATTCGATCTAGAAAATCGAAAGCTTATTCACCAACACAAAGGCATGCATTGAGCACACGCGTCACGACACCGCAGTTATGTTCCCAGTTTCTGTCGTTTTTGCCCAATTACATGTCGCCGTGATCTACCGAACGCTCCTCCTCTGTAATAACCATCACAATTAAGTACTTGTTATGTCATGTTCCACAGAGCAGTGAAAATGTCTCATTTTCAGGTAGTTTTTTTAAGTACATACTTCAGTGATTGCACCGTCAAGCTTGCCAGAATCTTTCAGTGCTGGAAGATATTCGAAGATTTTTAATGGTAGACTTAAACATACATTAACTGCGGTCGGTTGACACGGTTGATCGATAAACACGCGGCATATTATCTTTAAGACTCCCAGTATGACGAGTTACTAAAGTAATGATTTTTTTTAATAGCAGTTGGCAGTACTATTAAGTAAGTACTCAAATCGTGTGGACACTTAACACTAATATCAACATACAGTATAACAGTATTCTACCGGTAACTACTAACAGTAACTACTAAATATCAGCTTCAAATGTTTTACACATCACACCTCTATTATCATCACATCTCTATGGCTTCACGCTGATGGAACAAAAACTGGAGTGTGCGAACTCAGGTGGTTACGTTGGACACCTTTATTGCTGGAGCCTTAAATCATCGTCGCGGTGCTCCCAGCTGTGTAATGGCCAGCAGATAGACCTATACTTTGCTCGCCAGGGGACTCACCTCTGGACCTCCAATCGTACATTAGTACCTACCTATATTCCATGTTACATAACGTGTCTATGAAGAGTGTGCGTATATGTGGTAAAAGTAAAAGCAAAGCACACCAACTTCAAAGAAAGAGGTAGAGCATTTTATTTCATCTACGGTGCAGTGATTTGGCTCAACCACAAAGGAAAATTAAATTATGGTAATCGTTGTTTTTTTGACATATTTGTAGTTTTAATATCACTGCACTCTTTTTAATTTCAATTAAATAACCTTTATTGACACGCGAATTTGTTCTCAACTTCCAAATGATTAAATTCATCATACAGCCTATCAGCAGATGATATAAATCCAATAGCTCTAAAACTGTGATTACTAAACAGCGTCCCATTCTTACTACACATTTGAATAACGACATGTTTCTAGATTAAAATGTTATTTTAAATTCTTTACATACGTTACAAAGAAGACATCACTTGCCATGCTGATAGAAGTAGGAAATTCACAATCCTCGCACATCCGTAAAACAATGGCGGATTTTCCTCATGAATGTTGCATTCGAACCGACGGGGATGCACTAGAGCTATGGAAAACACCTAATGAATAGCGCAACCTTATAGCATCTGGCGATAAGGTCGAATTCCCCGTGTCGCGGATAATTTGAGGACTGTATTGACTGCGGTGGTGAACGAGATTTATAACTGACTTGTGATATAGTAAAATGCGTCTTAAGATTAGGCTTATAAGACTAAAAGTAAGGTTGGCATAAGCTCAATGATCCTTGATCCTTAGAGAAGGGAAAGTATGCACGACGTATTATTGTGATGTTCTTAGATATACGTGCTCGAATGTATGCAAAGACGTAATTAAGTGGACTTATAATGTAATGAAGCATAATCACCCATCATCTCCACGCAGGAGGTTTCACATTAACTAATTAGATGTTCGCTGCTTATCGGCCACGTTGCATCGTATAGCTAAGTGACAATGGACTACGCCATAGTCCATGCAAACTATGTATCAGCTTGCAAGTTGTTGGTTAGCTCGTCGTCCAAGCGGGTTAACGCGTGTTTAATGAGTCGTAAAACTTAAACAAAGGTAATCCGCCTCTGGTTACTTCTATCAGACTTTGTAGTCATGTAAGACTTAGTTGATAAAGGATTTACACTTGTTAAATTCCTAAGCCAACGTAACGTATGATTATGCAACCTATTTATCAGATCACGCAAAATTAAACGGACCTTAATGTTATATATTATTTTTATTCTCAGAGAAATAGGTTCTACCAAACAGAAAAAATAAATATTGCCATAATTATCATGTTACTTATAATTATTAGGGTAAACATTCAGTGGAAATTCGTGGAATTCTAAGGCTTGTTTAATGCTTTGAACTCAACACAGAGAACTGAATAAATATTTATTCTGTTTACTACTTACAATTTACGTTTATACGAAATTGAACTTCTCTCTATATGATTACAGCGTTTACCTGGAAAAGAAGAATTCACAAGATTAATTAAAACAGAAGTAGACATTGCATCGTACGAGCGATGGCAAAAGGACAGCGCCTATTGAGACTAGCCTACTTGGCAACCTTGGTTCTGAGCTGCTCAAACCACTTCACATTACCCAAGTAGGTACCTACCTACCTAATTTTATTTCTCATTCTGAGGTGCTCGTGTAATACTGATTGTAAATTAAGTAGTCATCTTTTAAATACTTATTAATTTCCGTTAAATTTACATTTTAATTAATCAAAGGTAATTTTGGAATAATAAAAGTTAATTCAAAATACATACTACATTATAAAGTTATTTACTTAATTATCTTTAGACAGGCTGTAGTCAACCGAAAATGTTATTATGGCGAACCTCTTCAGAATGTCCACAAAAGTAGGGTATATAAACACTTCAAAATACAAATCAATTCCAAAACGCCAAACGTATAATTTAATGATGCCTAAAAATACCTCAACCGGTAAGCTTTAGAGGGCGGACGGCGGTCCGGTTGCCGGACGACAAGCCGATTACCATGTTCCGGCATTTTCAGCTCGCATCGATTGCACCGAGTTACCAATTATGCGAGCATTTGGAACCTGTGTTTATGGATGCCGTGCGTGCGGGATTAGGGCCGCACTGTGAATTATTTCACCCGCTACTATTGTACTACTAGTGATATACCGCGGTATCACATGAGTGCAAATAGGTATAGGATTGGTATACCTTGACTATCCTTAAATCATGGTTAACATTATTTCGACACTTTCATGTCATTCGCTCGGCAGCAATCAGACGAGGCATCAAATGGTAAGTGGTAACTATCGCCCATGAACTAAAACAACAGAAAAATGGTCTCAAGCTGCCGTCATGAAAAGATAACCGTACAAACAGAAGAACAACAGAAGTATTCGTTTATTTTTTTATTGCCATAAGATGGCCACCTGATAGTAAGTGGTCACCGTCGCCTATGGACACGACCAACACCAGGGTAGTTGCCAGAGCTCTGCCAACCTTGATAGACAGCTTTTTTACGCTTTTCTTGAAAACCCCACGTTGTAGCGCTCGGTAGGAAGCTCATTACACAACTTGCATGTACGCGGCAGAAACCATCGTTAAAATGTGTAAACGAGTCCGGCCCTGGCGTAAATCACACGTCGATCAACAGTAAATCCAGTAACGTGGAGCGATCTGACGGTCGTGACGTAATGCGATTAGTAACCGATTGTCCCGCGAGCGGCCGGGCAGGTGCCGTGCGGGGACCATCCACCAATACCCATTCACTTGTGATCGTCAAAAGAATTTTATCAAAGTTTCTAAAATATCATAATTTTAGCGTACTTTTTACAGCTGATAAGTTAATGTTTTACTCAATTCCACCTGACAATGTGGTAATGAGGTCTTACTTAGAAGAGGGTGACTATATTCATTAAGATTAATTATGCTCCTTATCGACTCAAAACATATTTTGTAAATCAAAATTCTTGATGTAATGTACGAATAAGCTGCATAACACACTAGTCATTAATTCAACAACTAAAGTCAGTGAACGCGTTAACAACCAAAAATGTTAACAATTGGTATGTGCCTAATGATCATCATCCCAACATCAACAACCGATGTAACTAGAGTATCTTAGCAAGCGATGAAATACCTACTTGTTTATTTAATTTCCATCGAAGTGAATCATTTACGCAAACAGCAGTTAATTTAGTATGACAATCCGAGGTAAGCTCGCGCGACCAGCGGCAGTGTAATCCAGCTAATTGTCCGCTGGCCGGGCTTATCGGCCCATCGATCGCCCATCAGTGCCCCGTGAATGGCGCTGTACGTTACGGCATTACGGTATTAGTGTCGTAATACTGATTGTATTCCTCTATAATGCGCCTACATTGTGAACAAGATGTCACGCGTAAAAGCAAATTGTTAGATTACTATTAGATAAGTGTTCCATTAGTAAATTTTGGCGCTAAATTTAAAACAGACACAACGTGACGATACAGTAAAATCATATTCAAATAAACGTGTCTGTCTGTAGGTATTTGTAAAGGGCTTGCAACCAGAGGTGCACAACCATTGCACAACATTGCTAAAAGTATTCTTGTTTGAAAGCTAGTGAGGTATCTACCCAACTGATAATAAAATAAGTCTTAAAATAAATTTACATGTTTTCGCACTTGAGACTTTTTGCAATAATCAAACACTTTATAAACGTAAGTTTATAAATATTAATTTAAAATGTATGATATTGTACAAATGATTTACTGTAGCTACCTCACATAATTAGACATGTCTAATTTCTCCGGATCACACACACAGAGGTAGTACGATGAGATATGGTCCAATTACTTTTCATTTGTGCAGGCACGAGCTACACGTGTTGTTAACTAAGGGCTTACAATGGCTCGCAGTAATTGTAATATAACGTCCTTTGTATCACATATGTTTTCGTGTGAGAAAGTAATAAAGACGTGTCTCTACGTACCTACAACCTACGTATAACTTTACACTGGGGACCACCGAATACAGATTTACATAATAGTAATATCCAGATAATAAGCAGGTTTCAGCAAACTACAGCGTCAACGGCAGAACCTTGGCAGTGTAACACAATAAAACATTATTAAGTTACTAAATGGTTATTCGACTAAATGGGAAATTTAGGAAGGTTAAATGGGTTTTTGTTTCATTCGCTCCGCTCTGATAAGTTTATGAACGGCACAAAGGAGAGAATACAATGTCGCTCGCAGCCGTTCGATTTCGGCTCTGTGGAGCGGTGCGGCCCGCTGCGGCCCGCTGCCGAGTGCCGCCCGAAATCGTTCCGAAAGTATGCTAACAGAAATAACCAATTTTGAGTCTATCATATTCTTCAAAGCACTATCGTGGAAATTATCTCAAACAGTAATTCGATGCGTCTTTACGTCAATTAAAACTAAAAGGTATTGATTTCAGTCCTTTCATTGTTTTGATACTCAAGAAACGACCCAGCACTGAAGTCTTCGTTAGATTTTATAAAAGTATCAAATAAATCTTTGTAACACCCACACAGCCTATTCTGTCATACTTGTGTAAACAATGTTACAGTCTTATTTTATCGTAACTTGTAATTAAATAAGGGAGATAAGAATAATGAAAGGAATTTCATATTTAATTCTGAGACGAATTTATGAATACTATAAATTAATTAGATACTGTGATATAAATTAAGATTTCAATTAAAACGTACCTACTGATAAAATGATTCAATAAATAAGACATCAAATCATCAACATATACATGTCACTTGCCACAACGCAGTCCTAATAAATTAAATAGTAAAAAAAATAAAAAACACGCTTAATTTTATCAAATTAGTGTATTGTCATCGGTCCTCAATAAATCTACAAAATTTGAATGAAATCTGGCCGTTTAAAGTGGGTCAAAATCGCGCCCAAAGAAGTCGGTTACAAACATACAAACATACAGGGAAAGCTAATAAAAAGCGTGTAAAAAAAACATTTTAATGCCATGTAAAATAGTCTCCTGTAGTGACTTCTCCTCGGGTGACAAGTTCTAGCGTGAATTCAGGGACATGACTATCAAATAGAAACACCATTCGAGCGGTAATAAAACAAATATGTCGGTACATGTAAATATTTCATTACTGTCGAGGCAGCCATTGAGTCGCTAACTAAAATCGCTACGCTAATAACCTCATTACAATGACAATATGTCTGACTCAACTTAATAATGATAATTAACCGCGCCGCTGTCTTGACATTGCCAGTGAAACGACGCGGTGACGTCATCGGCGGCGTCTTATCGCAAGAGAGATGCGAGTGACGAGCGAAACAGTTGCTTTATTTAACCTGACAGAGATCAGTATTGCCCATAGAAATCAGAGAAGGTGTTGCCTAACCTAGTTATTATCTATGGCTACTATTTTTTATATGACATCGAGAGCATGCGAGGTTGCAGTGCCACTACTTTCTGCCACTCATGGACACTTGTGACAAGCCTCAAATATTGAGCGACTGCAATTAGAAAGTAATGTTAGTATCCGTTTATACTGTCCTATGTAACGTACCAAGATATCTGAATTTTTAATAAATTATAATGGCCGACACTGGTGTCAGGGTTCTTGATGCTTATGTTCTGACACCAAGGTACTTTCATCAGATCAGAACTATCGTAGCTGGAGCCATATCAGCTGACATTAGTCCTATAGCCTTAAACATGGAGCAATAGGTATCATTTCCGTATAATTATTAATTATGTTGAAAGAGGTTGGAAGGCTTGAGAAATTTCAATTATTTTCGTTAGTAATACAAAACGAGAGTAATTATTTTCTCTCGCGCGGTGAAGCGAGCGGCGGATCGAGCGGTGGGCCGCGCGTTTTGGAACATGTGGTGCGTAACCGCGCACACAAAGGTTATTTAAAATGTTTTGCAGTGCCAATAACACGTTATTTGCAATACAATATAGCTGCCGTTTATAAACTCTAAATGAATTAATTGTTGTGCGTTTACGTAACACTTTTGGAATGTAGTTTTGTTTTTCATGCAATATTTTCATATTTTGATAGTAGTTAAGTAACTTATAGGTAGTATTAGCAACGACACGTTTTGTTAACGTAAGCGAATTTTAAAGTCCTGGGCCACACACCAATATTAATTTCTTTTTTCACTGTCCTAAAATCACCGACCGGTATGTTAATATTCCTCAAACGATATTTCATTTGTCAACTCATCAGTAACAACATCAATTAACTAGTTCAAATAAGGCCACACTGACGATTGATCTGCGAGCCAAGAAATAACAAATAATACTGCTATTTCAATATTAAAAAAAGCCTTACAATCCGGTACAGGAAATTCTATTCAATGCTGGAACAACAATTACAGTATAGACAGAAGCCGTGGAAAATGAGATACTCGTATGACAATATGACAACCTTTGTACGTAGTCGAGTACGTACAAAGGAAGGCTCGTGTTGCGCTGGAGACAACACATTACACAAACATTTTATCTGCTTCACTATTTATTAGGAATGGCGTCTCCTTCATTTGCACTGAGTCACCGGCCTCAGGTTTATCTCACTTGTTTAGTTATTCTGAACGGTTTGCGGATGGCGATGTTAGGTTTAACTGCATTTTAACGGTTAAAATGTTCGTGAGGAGTAAATTGCGTTTTTACGATCTTCGGACGAGGTAAGTACGGACCACGATTCAAAAATAAACCCTATAGTTCTTACGTTGAGAAATGGCATTGCTGTCCTAAGTTAGGTTAGGTTAGGTATGTCGAAAGTCGAAATAGGTATGTCTTCATCCCAAAATAAAAAAATAGACCTAATACCAGAATTGGGTGATTTCCACATTAATAAATAAGGTGATAACTTAACCTTTTGACTGCGTAAGGACAGATCCAGATCTGATCCGTCCAGACGAGACACAATAGAATTTCTATTGTGTCTCGTTTCTCAGCAGTCCAAAGGTTAATAATATTTGGTCGTCATTCAAAAGCCTAAAATCGCAAAGGAAAAAATTCTCACTGAACTACCGCTATCATGTCGCCCATCAGAACAATCACCCGGGCCTGCCGAAGCAGTACTGAACAAGCATCGTTTGAGCCACTCACAACAAAGCCGCACTCGTCACTGTTCGCAAATTGATTTCACACTCCGCGCGCAAACCTCTAATGGTCCGCCGCCTTCTTTCTAGATCACCTAGATTCGCTATTATACCTGAGACCTATTATCCGGTGACGCAGGGCTGTATTCTTCCACGAACACATCCATATAGCAAGGTTAAAAAATGGTAAGAGAGGTTTCTTTTCGGACGGGCATTTGAATTATAAACGGACACATATAGCAATATTTACTTTATTTACATGTGTAGGTATAACTGGTCTCAGTTTTGCATCTAATATTTGTAATCCGTACCAAAAACATAGTTAACCAATTCTTCCTGTTGTAACGACCACCTATGACGTCCTCCAACGAAGTTCAACCAAATTAGTCAACTTCGCTGTTTATATAGAAAGCGACACATCAGTCGCCCACACACTACACAAGTTTCGGAAGGTGTGGCACTGAATGCTGATACTACATTTTGATCCGCCTGAGGATGTAAAGGCAAAAAATGCACTCAATGTTTAAATACTAAAAAGAAACACTTAAAACGGCTGCTACTGGTTTCGGAGCAAGCAACACCGTCCAACAAATTTAAAGTAAGATCAGAAAGATCAACCCTGCGGACGATTATAAAAAGATAAGGTGGAATTGAGTTCTGAACTTGCGAAGTAAAAGCGAGAAAGTGTTGTAAAATTCGGTTTACTTTCACTGGCGTATAGTTAACTTGTTTACTACGGTTAGTGCTTCAATGGATTCCAGTTAGATTTTTTATGCTGCCTCTGAATTGTTACGTGACTTCCTCGAGCTCACGGCGCAGTCGTTGTTTTATAGCTGCGAGTGGAGTGAGATATGTTTAATGATTTTATTTATAAGTTTTAATGGGAGCTTTCTTCAGGTTTTAATGTCATTAGGCGTCGTACGAGAAATTCCAACGTAATCGATGCTAAAAGATCAATACGTGAAGGAATCTCTTACAATTCTTACATAGTTGTAGAACGAGTTAATCCAGTCGGTAGGTTGTTAATTTTCAGAGGGTACAATTGGGAAAGTAGAGTTATCAATTCACTTGTCAGAAGTGGTTGTGGTCTACAGTCCCTCCCACTCCACTGTATTCTAAGTTTGACTTAGTGTCCAAGGGCGGCAGGAGACTGTAGCACTGTCAGCTCGTTTGCTACCTTTTTTCCGTAAAAATCAAGTGGTAACCTATGCGAGTATCGCTTCGGGATATACGTTATCTAGTTCCTCTGGTTTTTGTTCAACCTTATAATTTACCACACAAATCTAAGCTCACGTCCCTTCTTCAAAGTATCGCATTGATCGGATCGGATGCAGCTCGTCCATATTACAACACCTAATTAATTAAGCTAAAATTTGATATTCAGCAAACCGAAGCTAAATGCCAAAAAGCTAGAAAGTGGGGCGCGACTTTCTAATTGATTTAACAACGGCGCGACGCTCCCAATTACACGTTTGACGATTCTGCTACTTGCTCCGAGCCTTTCAATCGCTTGAAGGGCTGGTGAGTACCTCGCATTGATAACAAGCGGGTAACGAATAGCCTCTACTGTGAAATGTATACTAGGACATGAATATTTAGCTACATCATATTTACATCGAATATCACGAACGGAGGAAACGGTAACCTCAAAGTGATATTCAGTCTAGGTAACAGATATGACGCAGTAGAGTCAATTTCTTGGCTCAATTGAGGAAATGTTCACGATGAATGGTTGGATTAATAAATATGCTTTTTATATTTTCTGATCAAGTAAGAAATAAAAAAAGGCAAATATAAAAATTGGGTCAAGTTAAAAAAAACATTAGGATATAATTTTTGATTAAAAAATCCTACTGCATGAGGCTTTCCTAACACAACATTCTACTGAAATACTATTTATTTTTGAAGGTCCTCACATATTGCGTGTAAGGACAGTACCCACGCATCTTTTGTTAGTTCTTCAAAGGTATCTCGGCGGCCTACGAATGTGTGTGTCCTTTTAAGAACACACACCAATGCCTATAATCTCTATCAGAAAGGCGAATGAAGTATCTACGACGAATTTAATAGATCTGAAAGAACGAACTTCGCGTCTTAACATTAAAAATAGCGGAGTATCTGGTTGGAAACCGGTTAGACGAAGATTTCTATTTTTATGAATATTGCATCAATTAATTATGCATAGTTAATCGCTTCCTTTTCTTTTTGGTAATTAAAATAATATTTTACTTAATACTGTTATTTTTAGACTGAGTTCATTGAAATTTCTTACACAATGATGAATGAATGTAATAGATTATGAAATGAAAAAACCCATATTTTTCCACATTACACAACATCTATCTAAAGATACTAACAGGCATTTTGAATATCTACATCTATCGACCTACTGTCCTCATTGGAGGGTAAAAAAATACTAGAAGATTTTAATTGCGGCCTCGGAGAGCTAATAAACGAATCCTATTAAATTATTATCATTCAGTCCATTGAATTAAGATTCCCTATAATTGCAGTGGATTAAAAGGATTGGACTTCAACTGGAAGTACCCAGGCTGTGCATAAAAGAAAGTTGACCTACGAAGTATACCTACGAAACGTACCTACGAAAATATAAACGTTATTGGCATTAAATCGGTAATTGATGTGCAAAATTCATTCACAGCTACCAATTTTCAAATCAATTAAGCGAATACCCTCAATTGAATCACAAATGCTAACATCGAGCTAACCAACCGCAGCGTCAGGAGCGTCAAATCAAAGCCTCATAGAGGCTGTTACGAGAACAAAAAGCACAAATGAGCGACGATATTGGACATTTGTCCAATTGTAGTCCACAATACTGACCCGTTTGCCTAACAAACCGCCGGCTTTCCAGCGAAACGCGAGACTAACGGTGCATGGGGCTGCGTGCGAGGTACGAGCGGCAGCGGACATCGGGCAGCGGCGAACTAGGACTGTATTTATTAATAAGGTCTATTTAATTTATTGAAATATTATTTTATTTCTAGATAAGTATCTACTAATCAATATAATTTAGACTTTTATAAGCCAAACCTGCCTACCTAGGTACTCATTGCATTGCATCAAATGCATCATTATTATGCATGGACTCAAGTTTGGATATCAAAAATTATACGAATGATTATAAAAGTTTTAATTTTTCCAAAGTTTTAACAACAAATTAGGGCTTAATTTATATCACACTAAATCATTTTATGTAAACACACCAATCAAATGCATCGAACTGAATTAATGAACATTTTAATGTTGATACAAATGGAGATATAATGAAACCAAAGCTATTAATAATCTCATAACTTGTCCCACACGGCGGGAGGTAACGGTTCGCAGCGCACGCGCAGCCACGCCGACGCGCCGCCGTGATTCAAAGCTGCTTTCTCTTTCTAATGCCCACAAACTCGTCAGAAGCGAGCGAGATGCAAGAACAATCGCCATTGATGTCTGGGAAGACGTAAAGATAGCATTGTAATCAGGGTTCGGTATGATTAACGAAATGATATGACACGATGTGTGGGTTGTTAATGAGTGTCCCGAGCTGCTATTTGGAGCAGTTATTTGGTCCACAGCCCTTCACAAACCTTGGGGCCTTGTTTCTTAATTATGTTTCATGATTAAAGCTCAGTTACTTCAAAGAGAAAAAGAACAGTGACTTAATTTATAACGAACTGTTTAGATACACTTCAAAACATTTATTAACATAAATTTACAATTAACCCTGCCAAGGTAGATGGCAATTCTTGAATCATTTTATGGAGTCGAGCATCAGTTAAAAGAACAACTTTGATTCTGAGCCCCACAACCGCGCAATATAAACGTCAATTAATAAACGAAAAGGTATAACTAGGTACTCCAACTTTCCAATGTTAACCTCTGATCGTAATGGCGAGTATGGCGACGGAAATGATGGCAAGTGTTCGTAAATTCCAGTTTATTTTAACACAATACGACCCACCCAACCCGGGTTGCTTTTAATGAACACAAATCTGCAAATTGCTGCCAAAACTTCGACGGGCTAAGGACCTAATAATGGATATTTCATATGATACTTTTCAAGTCCTTCCGACCGGGGTCCGTCGTAAACCGGCGCGGGGTCCGAGGCACCCCACTCGGTATTGAATGCACGTCTGGGGTATTTGGCCAGCGGCCAGCCAGGCGCGTGTACTGACCATTTAGACGAGAAATTTACTTACAACGTTTTAATATGATATTTCATATTAATAGTAGCACTCAGGCTTTAGAGCGCTATTAAATACAGTTGGGTGAACTTGGCCGGCTGGTTACACTAATTATGTTCTGTTAAGCCTGCGTCCGAAACTTCAACAACCATTATTGCTGGTACAGGAAAGTGAGTGGAATTACAACAAAATAAATTATTCATTTCTGCATCATTACAGGACCAACGACCGAGTCTGAACACCTGCCTACGACTAGAAATACTAGAACTAGCACACCGTCTAATTTAGTTTAAATCTTGAAAAAAAATCTTGGGATATATTGTGTCCCTCAGGAACTAAAATCTTCAGTTTAAAATCCAGTGAAATAAATACATGGTCCCTTTTTAAACACATGACTAAAATTATTTAAAAGAAGTAACTATTAATTAACGTGATTCCGTATGTAACAAACATTCATAAAAATATTTTAGAGTGTATAAAAAATATATTGAAAAAAAGTTAGGTACTTCAAAATTGTTATAAGCGCCATAAAAGGTTAAAATATTAAAAACATGACGCTTTCACATTTCCAGTGCAGACACGATGAGATTCCGTGTTATTAAACATTGCGTGAATTTTTGTAACACCGGAATAAAAATGTTATGCAAGCACAAACATATTGTGCTACATTTTTACTTTTACAGCGATCCGCACGCATTTGAGAGTTACGTAGAAAATCATCAAAGATATTATCAAACTTCTGCACTAACCCCGGTCCATCGCTGCGGCAGTAACCTGTGATGATGTCGACAAAAGACCTCGTAAGAATATCTCCAGTAATACGCTAGTGATGTGAACTCACTGAGTGATATTCTACCCAGCCGGTTCTCTGACCCAAAAGGCAAATGGATATTTAATCGTGTTACTAACATAATATAATCTCCAGCCATCGGTCACTAGCGAGCTATAAACCTCAGCCGGGCAGTCCGTCCGTCCGTCACAGCGAACTACTTTAAAGCGATCACTTCGAATCGTTTACAAACTTCAACGTAATGTAATACGTGGACGCCGTGCCTTATGCGAAACCTTCGGTTTATATAGCGGAGTGTTTGTACGAATAAAAGATAATAGGGGCTGTGTGTACATTAATACGACTGTGATGCAAACACGTCTTCGGAGCCAAGTACGATCCATTTCCTGATTTCCTGTATCCACTTAGAGCTTATTTTGATTGCAACCGTTGGGATGTTATAATAATTATGTATATTAAAGTCGATAAAACTTTCTACGATCTGCACACATAATATAATATCTTCTGACCAATAACTACATTGTGTTCTATATAAAACATACGATCTTAAAGACAGATATCATGTACAATAAATCTGACTTGTATGTATTTTCTTGTTAATCATAATTTGTCACTCCAACAAGTACAATAACCACGATGTGTCGAACCCGTAGCTTAGTTGGTAGTGACCCTGCCTGCGAAGGTTGAGGTCCCGAGGTCGATTCCCAGCCGGGGCAGATATTAATGCACGGATAAATATTTGTTCTCGGGTCATGGAGTGATGTTGTTCTATGTGATGTATTTTTATAGCCGCAACACAGCGAATCCTAGTGGAGGGGCATGGTTGTGTATGCGATTATTAATTTTATTGTTAGATAGATAGGTACATGAATTTAGAGATATAATTGTGTACTTAACGTCTGTTGGGTCGCGACACGTGTTGCCACGGTCAAAGCTATTAGCCATTGGCCAACGTCCAACTGCCAGCGGGTTGGGGGTTGGCCGCCACTTGTGCAACATTTACCGCCAATTTATGTGTCGCTGGCCGCAGTGGCCACACGCAATATTGTTGCAGGATAACACGTAATTTAAGTAATTTAAGCCTTCCCTAGGTTTGGAATGCGGCTTTTAATCTCGTGTAAGAAGGTATTTCGCTTTATTTCATTTGGTTTCAAAATGTAGGCATTTTACTATTAAGTACAGTACGGTTTGTATCCTGCTACAAAATTTCTTTTAAATTTCCTGTCTTAAAAGCGCGGTTCTAACCTTAATAATTGAATGAAAGGATACCGAATTGGCTTAATGGGAAATCTTTTTTACCCGCCCTTGCTACCCTTTGATAGGGATATTGATTCGAACATTTTTTTCGCTCACTACGTTGAAAATTCCTTGACAAATACATGCATTCCTCAGTATCAATGGCTTTCCATGTGACGTTCCAAAAAATTGTTCAAAATGTTATCATAATCGATTAAAAATACATCCCAGAACCTTGTTCATCAGTGCTTATGACCTTAATCCAAGATACATTTTGAATGAAAACCAGCCAAACGACAGGCTGTTAGAAATATTTTCGAATCTTTCTGTAACAAATATTATTACAATGAATAAAGATAATGAAAACCTAATCCGTACGCATGACACACCGAGGAAATATAAATTACGAAGCGAAGCAAACTAGGCTGCTTGTTGTCAACTAATTGCATTCACTATTCAAACCCGGGACCTTTCATCGCTTACCCACTCGAACCCTCCCACCTCCCTACGCCCTACACTCTTAACATAGAAACATAGAACAAACAATGACTAGAGATAGTAAATGCGGAGCGAGCGAAATGCACAGACTTCGTCAATCCTCAAATTTGAAATGTTAATATCTAATATGGAGATTCCATTAGCGCAGGACACGGCGGGGGGGGTTGCTGCGATTGAATTTGGCAGATTGGGGAGAATGGCTTTGTAGCCGCGGAGTGGGACCGCTGCTCGCCCCGGCCGAGTGAGGG
This sequence comes from Panoquina ocola ocola, assembly GCA_018249155.1. Classification (NCBI taxonomy): domain Eukaryota; kingdom Metazoa; phylum Arthropoda; class Insecta; order Lepidoptera; family Hesperiidae; genus Panoquina; species Panoquina ocola. The sequence continues at coordinate 16,574 of DWKA01000268.1, forward strand.
ACCGTGTTGCCGATAAGTTATTGCTTTTTGACTTTCAGTGAAAGCTATCCATTAAAAATCCTAAAATACGTATGTCTTGAAGCGGATCTTTTCAGTTAATGCTGGTTTAAAACTCTACATGTCTCTAAAGTTCTCTGCAACTGTCATAGGTTCGATTACTGTGCTAACAAGGGTAAAACATTTTTTAAACAAGAACTGTAGATATAATTAACGTGTATGTACTCCGGCATATACACCTCCGTTGACTTAATATATATCGATATAATACATCCATATATAATCCATAGTGTATACTGGTATACTTAACGTATACTAACAAATTACTTTAATACACTCCTCAAATAACTACGGCAGGGCTGCCATCCTCCCAGATACAGCCGAATTTAAAGCCAAGTGCTCGCCGGAACATCCGGACCGGATAGAAAATACCGCCCGCTTTTAAATATGAACTGAGAAGCGAACCGTTTAAAATTCATTTAAAATTCAAACCACGATTCACTTCTTTTAGGTTGCATTGTGGTCGCATTGCATCGTTTTCAAAAATTACTTCTGCATATTTATGGCACTGAAAAATTGTAAACAAAGTTAGTAACACGATACAATCGAAAGTTGTTTGAAAAATAACTAGTTACGAAACGTTTTAATGTGCAAAAGTACTGATTGTTTAAAAATATTTTTCATTATAATTAAATACCAAAATGTTAAGCCCTTTCGGGGAATTTAGGACAAAAAAATATTACAATGTTAAGATAACTTCTGCCAATCAATCAGTCATTTGCAACTTGTAACCGATTTCAATTTTACTTCAGAAGTAAAATTGTGCAAATAAACACATACACACTCATACCACCACATCACTAGCACCCATGACCCAAGAACAAATATTGGGAATGAAACCCGGGACCTCCAGCTTCGCATGCAGGGTCACTACCAACTAGTCTACGGGGTCGATAATATCGTTAAGTGGCAGCCCTGCCGCGGCCGTCGCTCACACCGGGCGTCGTCTCCGCGGACACGCGCATTGTGCCGGGTCAATCACTCACCATCACATACAAATCCTTATCACGCGTGTTCGCCAAATATTTGACATTTAAATAAGAATAATTTTATTTTTACGCTAGTGACTAGGATGAACAAGAAGTTTTGTGTTAAAAATTGTGATTATAATTTTCCACTACAGTGTTAGAAATTAAAATTTAATTTCATATTTTTACTTTTTAACGAAAATTTAAATATTGATAAATGCGTATTGGAATTTGACCAGTGAGATGTATTTCTTATAACACGCGCATAGCCCGTCTCAATAAGCCAGGACGACCGCTCGATTGTAATAACATCTAATGAGGAAATACAAAAAACATCTGTCACGTCACAAATCACCATCAACAAGTCATCGGACAACGGACAACGGACAACACATAGCTGTCACTCATCCGGATGGGATGTGTGACGTCACAAGTCGTTCACCCCATCACCATTGTATGGTAATTCACAGACGTTCATAATAAACCATACAAATCCCATTGTACAAAACGGGCTACGGAAAATTTTATGTATGGGAATTAAAAATTAAAATTGAGATGTATGGAGATTTAGTAAAGTACAATTTTGCATGACGAAGATATGCGATTGCTCTTTGGATACAGTTGATATAATTTTCATTGCGTAGTTATAAAATTTACTATAATGTACTGTACAACATACATTACTATGACTACCAATAATTGAAGGTCGATTTCTCGGCTTTTATATGCAAGAACTAATATTTCATAAGTATAGATTCATAATAATATGTACAGTATATGCTATTATAGAAATGTTAATATATTGTACTCACACATAACTCGATGATTATAATGCTTAGGCAATAGGTATAGTTAAACCGTAACATCGGAAGTACCTGTAAAACAAACAAGGAATAATTAAACATAGCTCTCCATTACTCGCATTGTTTCTAAGAATGGAGATTATTTCTCGAGCTGAAGATTGTAACGAGTTAATGTAAGATATAATGATGTTCGCGGAGCATCACGGACGGACGTTAAGTAACAGTTGTTCGTTATTGGGTTCAGCTGGGGATCGCCCGCGGGACGGGGAACTCTCGCTGGTTTTGTACTTTTGTGAAATATAGCTTGGTGTCTCTTTCTGTTATGTGGGTGGGTTCATTCTTTCT
>DWKA01000269.1:0-18719 GCA_018249155.1 Panoquina ocola ocola
GAGAATGTAGACACGCTGAAATGTTAAACTGAGTTCAAAATGTTTGTTATTATAATTGCCAGGGCATAATTATTGACTTTAATAGCCACAGTTTAATATTAGTGAATAGTAATACCATTGTATATTTTCAGGGAATATTAATTAAATAATGATATTACAAACGACTAGATACAAAATTATGCGATTTCTCAATTTTATCTAAATACTGAAACATTTGATTTTAATTGGCGTTGTTTGTATACTAAGATAATAAAATTATGTTTAACGTACATATGACTACTTTAAGTTTTCAATGATCGTGTAAAGAAAAGTAATTTGTAAACGAATACAGTAACGTGTCACGAAAATTGTACTATGAATCATGGTCGGTTTAGACTAATAAAATAGCTATTAAAATTTACAAATAGAACTGAAATTAGATTAGTACATCACCTACGCGCGTAATAATTCGTTTATTACTAAGTTAATGGCTTATAGTTCGTAAGAATTCATTATACATTTTTAACAATCTGCAGGACATAAAATTAAGGAAACGCCTACACGACCAGATAATAGCTTTTTGTTTCTAATTTTCCGTTATTAAAAATTAATATCACGTTAATATTGCTGGAAACAGTCGAAGATCTGCGACCGATAGAAAAAATGTAGATAAGTGTTCAGCGTGAAACCGGGACGGCTTCCTAGTTACAAATAACGTAAGTATCATTAAAGTGCAAGGCGAGATATACAATTCAATATAAACCAAATAGTGTTGGCCCTTCTCCAAATTTAAGCTTTGAAATGAAAAGGTTCGGCGAATAGATGTTAACAGTCACAACAAATTAATTTATCCAAATTCCCGGCGTGACATTCATTAAATACAAACAAATTATTTGAAATAAATATTCGCGTTTGGATCTCAAAAATGTTTATGCTACGACATAGAATTATGAGATTTAACGTCTCTACTAGATGTGAATGATTGTTGTATGTCGTTAAGAGTATAGATGAATTATTTGATTTTGTGACTCATGGATCTATTAGTTATCATTACGTTAGGTACGTTTTGTTTCATAATACTAACATTCAAAATGATGTCTGATGTTATAGTTAATATATTCCTTTACGTAATAACATACACACTCCCATACAGATATAAAATAAACAAACAAAATCCTATAGATCATTAGGTATACTAAGAACTCTGTACACTCGCATGCAAAAATTCATACACATTCTTACTCGTATCGGTTTTGCCTAGAACTGTGTTAGAACTGAAACCGGTAACCGATTAGAACAGCAATAGACTTACGGTAATGAAAATGAGAAACGTTTAGTTGGTTTAGACTGCTGTGCAAAGTGTAAGAGCTCGGTCAGCGTTCAGTAAATATTAACCGGACAATTACATAGCGAAGTAAATATGTGACAACGGTATTACAGAACCGCTTACTACGAGTTTGAACAGTTAGTTTTACAAAAACATGCAAAACAAAATACAATTTTAGACACTGATGTTGATGATGCAAATGATGCTTGTTATTAAGAGGGCAAAAAATAATTATAATATTATTTTAACTACTACATACACCTTATAAAACAAGAATGACAAGATTATTAGAACGTCTACAAATATGATGTCTTTTAACACTATACGTTGGTTAAAGTTGCGTTACCTTCAAACTGTCGGAGATTTTACTGGCGTTAGCACTTGCCAATGATAAAACACAACTGTGGTCTGAGATGTTTGGAAAACAATTGTTGGAAATCTTGAGCGATAAAATGTTTAGACAATTTAAATTTCGTGTTAATGAGAATGGGAAATTGAAGAAAAAGATAGAAAGATAGGTTTCAGGGTTTCTGACAGAACTATTTTTGGATGATAACAATTCGAACTCACACTTAAAGGCCAATGCAACAACATATAAAATAATATGGTATTTATTTAATAGTTATGTTAAGCTAAACCTGATCTAAGTTTATAGTCACAGTTTACGCTAATTGTCTTTATGTTAAAAATTGCGGAATTTGGCGAGAGCCATGAATAAAATATAAGTTTCTTTTAAAAATTTTGATGAAAGAAATCGTAGATAAATTTTACCTCTAAACTTTTCTAGCAATAAAAAGCATTGACACCTATAGAGATAAGGACGGATGCAGGTAAACGATTAATCATAGTAACTAAAAAAGTCACACGCGAAACAGAAATGAAAAATAAAATCCAAAGTTAATTTTGTAACCAAAAAATTATAAACATCAACGTATCAGCATTGTTTATGTTACCAGAACATGATACAGTAAAAATTCAGGTTACACTTAACAGTTTTAACAGCACTGTTATAAAAATGCCGGTTGGATAAATCTTGCTGTTTCATGAGATTAAATAAATCCGAAGCAAACATGTTTGTATTCGCGCTGATAACATCCTGTGTTATCGGATATATAAATATAGCTATCCCTAATGAATCACCTAAATGGTTTACTGTATAATGCACAAGAGAAATCACTTTAAGGTGAAGTAAATAAATCGTTATATAGGGATTTTTATTATGTGATGACCTCTATTAAAGTCGATTTTAAGACTCAACGACATGTTTTTAAAGGTATTGACGACAAACTTTTGCAGCCTAAAAAGGTCATCTAAATTCATGCTGATAAATGTATCTCTAACCAAGATAAATATTTAAGTAGCGAACCTACAAACATTAGTTATTCAATGTAAACTGTAATATAATATGTTTATTGCGTTAATGTTTAATACATCTCGACTGAGACTTGATATTTTATATCCATATGATATATTTTTTGTCTCCCTTCTAAGGACAGCGTATCGTATTGCCATTGACGCTACTGAAATAGACCAGAGGCTTGCTATAACGATAAAAAGACGAACAACTAACAGACGTGGTGTTGTAATTCACTAAATTAAAGTACGTAAAATCATTATAATAATAAGTGCAATTTAAACTTAGACAATGAAACTAAATGACTAGAATAATAATAGTCTTTCCCTATCATGTAATAAACACCTAAAAGCTATCAAAAAAGGAATCATGTTTCTATTTCGCAATCGGAGATTGTCACAAAATCACAACTTGTTATCAAGTCCTTTCCGTCGTCTATGGTCCATTCCTTGTATTGGACAAGACAATTAAGTAGCTACTATTTATGATGATCAGCAAAAACTCGCAGTAACGGAACATACCAATAAGGTAGGATTTAATAACGTGACGGTCGTAAAAGGCGTCGCTGTTTCTGCCTTCGGTATTGGATAATGTGATGTCGATATTCTAACGTCATCTGATAGTAAGACAAAAAACGTGTAAGTGAGTACATTTTATGTGGCGCTAGCAAAAATATTAGTCTTGAATATCATGTTTGAAAATTATTTAGTAGTTAAATTATTAGTTACTTATAGTTTAATATGTAATATAGTTTAATGGTTAAAAGTAAATTAAATGCAACATTTTGACACCATACTTATCCGAATTTTTAATATGAGACATAATGTAAATTTCGGTAATCATATTATGAAAATATGACAGAACCCATTTGATGTAATACTGTGTAAAACAGATTTTGTACATATATAGAATCATTATCTACTTCGCCACAAAATTACACATCATCGCACATTATCTTGCGGTTAACGTCGTGATGCGATCTGCCTCTTTAATGTAAGTAAATAAATTCTGTCTTGTTATAGAATATTTATCATACAATAATTACACAATAAATAAATATTAAGCAGCTCGTATTATAATCGATATTCATGGTACAGCACTGAAGCTAATACTAGAAACCAGTAGAACTAGTCCAAGCAAGATTTAGTAACTGTTCATCGATGTAACAACACAAATAAAGGCTGTTACACATTTAAAAACTATTCTTCGGGGCTACTGATAGATTAGCTATAAATGAAACAGATACTCCAGAATCTTCAAATTGTATAAAAAGCGAAAGAAAATTCCCAGACCATAATACACTTGAAGTTTTTTTCCTAAGATTCTTCAATCTAAACATCTCCATCGCCTTATTATAGTTCGATATCGACGCAAGTGCATTTTATCATATTATGCATAATACATGTTTAGTTCTTATACTGTGTTATTGGTTTTTACATTAACAATGCGGAATTCATTTAGATGGAAATTAATTATTTTATTTGTATCTATTAAGGAAAAATAAATTGACGTCCACTTGAAACACCACGTTTTGCTGTCATAATCTTCTGACTGATTATAAGACAAATTGCAAACTTTAAACAAGTATTTGCCACTAGTATTATCGTTTCTAGCAATTTAGTATAACTAGACTTTGAAAGTATTATGCACTTTCAATCAACTTCTGTTTTTATTATACTTTTCTGACATACAAATATTATGCAAACAATTTATTTTGTATGATTTATGCAGAAAAACATGCAGTATATTCCCACGTGAAGGAAGAAAACGAACTCAACATAAATTTATGATGCAGCCTTTACCGCTCTCCAGAATTAATTTACTATCCTGACATCTGTGAAACTCCTTGGCAAGATTATAAATTATAGAAAACAGATAATCGTCCAGTGACACAAAGAGCACAAACACGTTCTCAAAGCAAAATTGAAGATGATCTAAATTCGCTTGCTATTAAAGCTCCTCGTAAAATCATAACGACTCCAAAATAAGTCAGCGTAGATTAATCTCGGTTATCGTGATCTATTACCAAAACGTAATGCCAAAAACAACATTGGTTCAGAAATAAATGACATAAACTGTGTAGTAAGGTTAACGAAACAAGTTTACATCAAATACAAGAAACCCATCATCTGAAATAATAACGAAGGGAATAAGATTGAAAGTATTGATTTTTCGAATAGTGATAAAGTTAAATTACAAAGACAGCCTTATACAAATAATAATTCTGAGTAATACTTGGAAATTTTCCACTTTCACAGAACAGTACCTATTTCATTTTCAGAGTGCAATAATTATAAACACATACTGCTGCTTTATGATAAACACAATAGAAGAGACGAGTAATTCTCAGACTTTTATGATTCAAGACTGAAAAACCATGTAAGATGATGAAACAACAAAATTTACGTTTAAAGAAAAGTCCGGTCTACTAAATTATCTAGTATATTTACTTTATTCGCAATCTCCTTTACTTTACTGATGCAGCTAAGAACATTCTAAAGCTTGTTCAGTGGTTAACCCAAGAGAACAAGACAGGACAACTAACAGTATTTTCGTTATTCGCTCATGTTCAGTTTAGGATAGGAACATGCGAAACTGTCGTAACATCGATTGTAGTATCACTGTTTACCTAACCGCAACAGCGATCGCTTCAAAGGACACTTAAGATCAATAGTCACAGATAAATGCTAGAACGGTCTGTCTGTTCGTGGCAAAGAAATTTTTCTGAACATTTTGAAACTATTGAAATAAACGGAGAAATATTATTATTAGGAATCAGAATTATATTATAGGTAATTTTACATCTAAATAAAATGTAGCCTAGAACACCATGAAAAATCTATATTACACGGCCGTAGTTGAAACTAATATCAAAACGAACGTGCATAGGAAACCAACGAATCACAATTTTAAAGGCGGCACTGAAAAACATTTGTAGATTAGTCACGGCTACACCAAGCCTCGAACCATTGTTTCGACAATATGTTCGCATACTACAGTTCTATTTGCAGTGTAGTGCCGTTTACTTTACAACCCGGTTTTTGCGAGCGATTAAAACGCCAAAATAAATAGGCACCTGCTCTTTACACACATACAGTTATTAGGAGTTTCCAAGGACATGGCTTGTTTCTTAAGTAGTTTTGTGATTGATTTGAATTTCAAAAGTATTCAGTAATACTTCAAAAATGTTCGCTAATACGAGTACAAGGACTGCGTCGTTACGAGAATACCATATTTCAATGTAATTCTGGAGGAGATTCATTAGTTCAATCCAAAACGTTTCAGGCATCTACTAGCTTCCAAGTGAGCCTCCTTTCGCGACGAAAACCTTATAAGATCCTAGAGAAATCCTTATAGGATATTCATGACCTTTAAATATTTCAAAGGACCTGAAAATCCGTACTATAATGTGTTAATTATGGTGAGTAACTCTCACAAAGTCAAAAAGTGAAAAGACCCCATAATCGTTGATTCTACGAGTATAATATGAAATTATAACAGAGTAAAATCGTTGATGGGAATTCGGCGTAGAAATTCTAAGATAGGTATTAAACCCATCTTATCTATAATAGACGTATGTAGTTTTAAAGCTTGAATCAAAGATTAAGACTAAAATTCGTATTGCAGTAAGGAATTCTAATTTACCACCAGACAATCCTATGTAATGGTTCCTAGAACTCAGTGACTCCATCGCTGCAGAATATTTCTATAATGATTTCTCATACCTGATGACTTTGAACGGCGCTTTTGATCGACAATCAATATCGTTCAATGTTCAATTTATCTTAAGATTTACGTTCGTATTGTTGGATTCTTGACAATCATCCGGATGATTAGCTTGTGTGAAATCTGGTTTCATAAATTGAATATTCATAAGGTTACCAAGCTCATTACAACGATAGTCCGATAAAGAGAAATTAATATGTAATTGACGTGAAAATATTGTAACTATTATAAACAAATAGATCCTTATTTGTTCTTGTAAGAACTTAAAGGTCAGGGTATTATAGGAATCGTGGTTAGCTTGCGTCATTTGTTGGAGAAATGTTTTATGATTCTCAACTATAAATTAAATGTATTTAAGAGTAGAATAAACAGTGACTGTTAAATGAATTTAAAGTACAATATAATATAGGTGATACTAAGAAATTAAACCATTTGCGCTCTATACCAGAACACTGCATTCCAATAGAAATAATAATAGCTGCTATCGGAATAAATTGAGAATGATTTAATCAAGTGACAAAGCCTGATTTACCATTTATTATTGTAAGGTACCTATAGTGTTTGGACGACTCTGTACTTTAGTGGTGGGATTTCTGATCATCGAAGACATTTTTTGTAGATATATTAATATTAGTCTCAGCTTGAGGCTATTTGAAATGTCCTAATTGTAATAATAAATTTTATGAAATTTAAGACATACTTGTACAGTGTTAGTGCACCGAAGCAAAAATAAAATAGTATGTAAGCTGTTCACTCGTGAGGAGTTTCATCGTTGAAGCTAACCCATAAAAAATTGTGCTAAGAACTGCAGCAATATGTATAATTTAAGGAGTCGGCTTGCAAATGATCCAGTAAGATATTAGGTAGATACCTACTTATTAAGTAAAACTTTGTAAAAACATCGAGTATCTTTTATTTCCAACGTATTAAAACTTTCAAAAAGATGAATTAAAATAATTACCAAATCTACGAACAACACGGACCGTTACATACCCTTTACTCTGAATATGGTACAAACAGCACTAAAGAGTCCAGCAAAGATTTATACCGCGCATTTGTTATATGAATAAAATATGAGCAAGCCTCCGCGTAAAAAATGTTTTACTCATAGATTCTTGAGGCGTCTGTCCTTGTATGGAAGGTTCGACGTATGGACGCGTTGATGGCGCCAACAATCGGTCACTAACTAACCTCAACACCTCATACACGACATGAATGTGGAAGCTCACCATTGATCATTAGCACAAGAAAAGTTTTTATACTTTTCCCTGTTAGAAAAGCAATGGTATGTCTGTCACACGCAGTTTTCTGTTTGAAATATTAATCGGGAATGCCTATTACGGGCGACAGCCGTTAGTTCTGATTACAATACATCTTTATAAGATTTAAAAATAACTTTTCACACGAAAATATTTTTTTTGAAACATTGTAATACTCTTATATTCAAAATCCTAAGAGTATATAGTGAAATACGTGTTCTTTGTTGACAGCCTTGAAACAGTTTTTGCACCAAAATTGCACAAAAAAGGTAAAATTGAGGAAACATTTTTTTCGAGAACCAATTAACACTAACCAAATTTCCAACTTTCCAACATGTTTTTTCAATTTCTATCGAATTTGAGACATAGACCTCAGATTAGCCTAGAAACTGACACGCATGGATACTTGTATGCACAGTAGTTGTACATTAGCGGATTACGGTCAAAACATGTTAACTACCTACCTACTAACTAAACTGAAGTAAATGAGGCGCCTCTTGATGCCAACAATCCATTCTATGTGATCCTAGATACTTTAACCGTGGATTTTCATAGTAATATAACAACCCCTATTGGACCCCTAATTTATTCTATTCCATCCTTTCATCCAAAATCCACAGCTCGTGATGCGCTCTGCCAAAAATGGATGATCCATCTGGTGCCAAGCCTCAGTGTGGGGGAACCAGAAACGATGTCAGCTTCCCAGTCTTTTATGGTTGAATCGGAGTGACTGATCTATGCCTTTGATGTTACTGATGTTTCGATAAGAATGGCTTAAATATTTTATATTTTAAAACATGATGACCCAAATAAAAGTCAAATAATTTACAAATTATGCTAACGAATAGTAAATATCTTGTTTTGATTATTATGACACATCGTAATTATATTAATTTGCATCATAAATTACGATCCTTAGACAAAACGTTTGTTTAGATAATTTATAAGTTAAACAATTTCATCAGCGTCAATCATAGCAAATTGATTCGCGAACGATATTCTTGCAGCCGAAAGTTGAATGATTCATCAAGTCAATGACCTGCAAGCCCAAGTAAGAAGTGTTCGTTCAAATTAGCCTGGAGCTGTTTGCTACAATGAATGGGCACTATCATTAAAGTTCATACAAGCTTTGCCGTTCGAGCTCACACGGGATCGCCATGACATAAGTCACCAAATGTAGCAAAGCTGACAACCTTGTCTTTCTATTTATATCTGAGATTGGATATCACTTCGTTGTTATAATATCTTGATACAGTTCGAAACATAAGCCTTAAGACATTTACTTTTAAATACGGCGGTTCCAAAGATTGACAATGATACGGACAAATCTAATGTTCAAAATTTTTGCATTTTACGAGAGGACATAAATAATAGGAAATATAAAAAAAGAAAAAGTAGGTATAAATATAAACAATACAATAACGAGAATAGAGGTTATAGAAAGCATAAAGTCGCCTATTAATCTATTATGTTGTTATGCGATAAAATTTTATAGTACTTTCACCGTCTGTAAATTAGAATTGTACGCGTGACTTCAACCACTTGGTTTGAATCTTTTGCTACGGACTCATATATTGCTCATAATATAAATTTTATTTATTATCGACCTAAATACAAAAACTACTAGACTAGTTCACCAACAACATCAGGTGTTATGTGAATTATTGCAATTTGAATTGCATGGAAATAAAAATTTTTGGTCACTATACTAAACCCAGAAATTTATTTCTTTTACAGTATAGAATTGAAACTGTCTTTCGCCACACAAATTACAGCGAGTTTAATATTATAGCTAATGTAAATCGACAATCAACACAATTTTAAGATCACAATCTTAAGCAGTAAGACGAGACTAATATTATTATTATCTTGGCTATGTAGCTCGACACGTGAAGACAAAAACACTGATAAAACCAATAAAACTAAAACTTCATTGAGGGGAAAAACTATTAGTGGACGATGCTACAATCATAGCAAATGTGAGCCAAATATTTTTACCAATCTTACTCCCTAGCACTATCAAAATACATCGTAGTAATTTATAAATCGCAAAGTATTCTGTGTTGATTTGAAGTTTTCTTTTAAAATTCTAAAGCACGTTATATCAGTAAATGAATAGCATATAATTTATTATTTTACTTTTCGGTATTTTTAACTAAATATTCGTAAACATATTATATACATTACTACTTACATCTGGATGTTCTTTGACTGGCACATATACTTTTTCTGTGAGTGTGGTGACAATGCCGTCGGGTTCTGGTAGCACTAGCGGTTCCTTCTTAACTCCATTTATTTGGAATAAACTCGCTCGAACTTTTGCTATTTCTGAAAAGAAAAAAAATAAGTCAACGTTAATATTTTTGATATAAATGTACCAGTATTGAAATGCAAGATAAAATTGTTTTGTTAACATTCACTAATAGAAACAAACTTTAATGTCTAAATTCAAAATCTAAGAGACTGAATTTTTTTAATTTGATCTGATTAAAATCAATAGCTGAAAAAAAAAATATATAAAATACTTCACTAATCGACTTAGTTAACGTTATCAAATGTTCATATAATAATCGATAAGTATGAAGTAATGTTGAGTATCGAAGAGAGCAAGAATGTCGTGGTGACATCATTCAAATGATCGGATCTAACGTCATTGATGGATTGTATGCTGCACCTCTAATCATACCGCTACTGCTATATCGCGGCCCCGATGACCGCACTGATGTCATAAGATGTTAGTAAATGTATAAGATATGAGTAATTAAATGGTTTTGGAAGTATAGGAAGATTTTTTATGTAGATAACCGACAAACGTGACGACGAAACTTTTGGTACAGTCATGGGCAAAGAACTTGGCAAAGGTCTGAAAGAGACAGCTAGATGCGCATAACAAAAAGCAGAACAAGTGAGTTCTAGGAAAATGTGTTAATTTTATCCGTACTGCCCCACATGTGTGTGGAACTGTGGACACAAAGTAAATATAGGGTTTCGTTTATCTTTAGTTTCTTATCCAGATAAGGAGCTGGTTGAGTCATAACTCGTGTGGCTAATTTCCGGGACATACAACTGGGCAACCATCTGTTTTTACAACATCATTATACATTAAAAGTATGTCAGAATACATAAGTACATGAAAGTTTTCTACCACATGTCGGACTTAAAATATAGCTTTAATTGTGTCTAACTGTTATCAAGACAGCTTTTTTTATTTCAAGTACATTAACACCAATATCGAAGACTCTAATTTACAATTATGCTTAGATTACACGGTTTACATTTACTCATGTATTTTATTCGCCGCATATTACAATCAATCATATTGAATTAATTTGGTTTCGTTTCAAAAACAGGATTACAAAATGTACATGAACAAATAAATTAATACACATAGTTATATTAAAAATCGTGTAAAAAATTGATGACTACTGACATTTAATGTTGAAAAGTAATAATCGTTTTTGAATGTAAACGGGTACACGTGATAAGTTTAAAATAATTAGTAATAATAGTTATTATTGAGTACCTCCCATCTTAAAGTTTTACTGGTAATACCGTTATTGCATTTGACAAGTACAGAAGTAAAGGCATATTCCACAATCTGCCCCTCGCCTACTGAGATATAGAAATGGAGATTCTCCAGGGTGAACGATGTTGCTACTCTTAACAATTTGTCACAAGCTGCCCTGGATTTATCATCGTTACTGAACTACATTAGCTCATTTATTTGTATTAATTTCATGATTCTATGTGTAGTTTTGTAAAAATTCAAATATTAAAATCAACATGCTTCGGTACTTTAGCAGTTCCATTTAATGGTCATCGATTTCTTTATTTCTCAAGTCATCAAGCACCGCTCACTGAGACGTCCGGCTGGGCTGTCCATACAGAGTCCAGGCGACAATGCAGAAGAGCTTTCACGCCATATATGGGGGGTAGTGAGCAAACACGCCATTAACCCGCGCGGACACTCGTGTGATCGCTTGGATTATGCGTATAATTGCTACCTTTGATTTTGTTGACACAATGTTCCTTATCTGTATTTTCTTTAACTTGTTTTGATTTAAATAAATCTTTATTGTATTTTTAAATTTTAAAGAATTGCGAAGAATTTGCATCGTTGTTTTCAACGACAAACTTTCCTTTTCGTGCTTTCAAAAAGCGAAAGACTTATCACAGATTTTATATGAATAAAAAACTTTCTGACTTCCCAATTAATTATTCATCTAATATATAAAATTTCCATGTCACAGTGTTAGTTACCGTACTCCTTCTAAACGGCTGAACCGATTTGTATGAAATTTTGTGTGCATATCTGGTAGGTCTGAGAATCGGCTAACATCTATTTTTCATACCCCTAAGTGATAAGGGTGAACAACCCTTAAATTTTTTTTTTAATTTTTGATGAAATTTTTTGTTTTTATTTTTTTATAATGTGGCATTAAAATAGCTACATACAACTCTAAATTTTTAAGGCAAAACAATGTTTGCCGGGTCAGCTAGTATCATTATAACATAATTTATTCCTAACCATAATTTATCACTTATCACTCCAGTATACTCGCAATGATTACTCAACAAGCCCACATGATCAGATTCGGCACTGATGTCATAAATATCAATTTGTAACTCCAAACCGTCAAAGCAAGGTCGGAAAGAACAGTCGGTTCGAAAAATCCTTCAAGAATCTGTCACAGCCGACATTGATGACTCGAAGCACTTGTAACAGACACCAGAACAATACAACAAGCTATTGTACCAACATCATTGAGACATTGAAAAAACAAAAGGCGGTATAATTGAGGTACTGTTTTGACATATGGATTTCGGTCCTGTCCATCCGTCACTACAACCATGGACATTGATTAATGGACACCTCTTTAAAGTAAACTACTTTCAAGAATGAGATTTCCTAATGATCACATAACTCTACCATTACCACGAGATATGGGTTAGCGAAATTCAATAAAATCTATTGCAGTTTATAATCGCACAGAATCCTCTGTTACGTGAATATAAGATATTGAATAAATAGTACAATATAAATTGTACCCAAAATACACAAGATGAGTAATCTACACACTATATTTGATAAACAGGAAGTGCATCTAATTGAACTTGCAAGATTTGACTTATACACACTAATGAACAAGATAAGTTAAATAAAATATTTTTGAAACATGTTGATTGTGAACTAGTCGCTGTTAATTCGAATTGAGCTTGAATTACATTAACCGCAATATGAATGTTTCCATGCAAGTTTTAATTTCAACCTTATACGTAATTTCTTTATAAGAAGCGATAACATTGAAAATCCGATACCAGATATCGATATGCCTGTAATACAATATTTAGATGACATTAACGAAGGATCGATATCCGTAAGTACATTTATAGTTAACTAGTGAGAACATGAAATAAGCAGTTATAGTAATAATTTCGTAGATTGTCTTAGCACACTGCGAAATTTAGACCACCTACACGGCAGTAATAAAATAGTTATCTTCAGAATAGAGGTTAATTACGATGTAAAATTTAGTTTGTTATACATGGTTGCTAATATTACGAAACTCGTACAGACGAATAGTAAAAATCATAAATTATGAGTGTTTATGAATGCTTCTTATATTAATTTTATTAACACGAAAGGTACTTTTATATCAAACATTTTGGAAAGTATTTTATGGAGATCAAAAGTTACGAGTAATTAACAATAAGCTCGGTGTATGTGTACCAATTTATTGAAATAAATGAATTGATGTTAAAGAAACTACATTTCCGAATAAGAGAATTAATCAGATTTTCGTATCATTATTGAAATAAAAATCCCTTAACGACTACAAATAGTACAAACAAAGTTCATCATTAAAACACAAAACAACAAGTATTTATTCACGTACCTACTTGTAATTAAAACAACAGCAAACTCATTTTCAGATTCACTTTCGTTTTTAGCGTCAGTCTATGGAAATCTGATTAATCACATCTATTCATCTGCATCTTTTATTTATCTTACTAAGTATTTCGTTCATGATACTAAGTGACATCTTATCTTTTTACTTTATTAAGATAATTATATTCATCTATATTTTTTATATATAAAAGTTAATCAATCAGACCAGTATTTGAGTTGTCACAAATAATACACAATGAATTTATTATGTATTTTAAACATTGTTTTTTTTCGTTTTGCCTAAATAATAATTCATTAATAACCTCAAAAATCTCAAATGAATCGCCGAAACTAACGATGATAACATTAAAATTTAATTAGAATCTACAAGGCCTGTCGCTGTTTAATGTTCTAATGCTTATTGTAGGCTCAAATAATGGAGTTAATTTCTTTCCAGACATTATAAATGAGGATACTGATTGTAACAATGACGTCTGGGGCTAGATTTTCTCACGTTGAGCAGCGATGCGTGAACGCTCCGCTACGGTCAGTTTGCGTGTAGACTTACGGCTCCTGCCTACATACATCCGTCATTGACGGTTCGGTATTAATAATGATTAAAGACAAAGTGATGACATTTTTGAGCCATATAGTTAAGATAGATCCGTATTTTTTACGAACCGTGAATTTGTGAAAGGAGGCAAATGAATCGTCGTTACATTGTCTGAGCCAAATCAAAAGCCATATGTAGTGACAGTTCAAAATTACGGATTCGAATTTTGTAATGTAGGAAAATACATGAATTGAAGCATTAAACTTTATGTAACGCTGAAAAAACAGAAACGATTTTTTTAAATCACGATCAGTATTAAAAACGATTCGTACAAATGGGAATGAGCCTTTATGTCGTAGAAACGCCGTGACTCGGATCACGCAAGCGATCAAGCGCACACATTAGTATGCGGGGTCTCGTACGAGTAATTAAAACGAAGATGGACTAACACGAAATCACTAACATGGAAAAGTCAATTTTGTTACAAGGAAAACCACCGTGATAGTTCACTTGCAAACTCACAAGACAAACGTGCCTGTACTGCAAATGGTATTCTAAATTACTAGCGATAACATTTAAAAAATCTTGATGGGAAACCAATTATTTTATTTGACTTTGTTGACTATATTCCGTATAAATTCGTAGATTTTTCAATAAGAGCATACTGAAGTATGGAACAAGAAAGAAAGTAAGAAAACAAAAAAATACACGCTTTAATTATGCAAACATTATAGTAGTGACTTTCTGTTCATCAACGAGGAATTCCCTCGTTTGAAGTCATCGGAACTATAAACAATGTGCAAAATTGAAATAGAAGCTTTTAATATTTATTAATTCAAGACCGAAGCAACCGATATATACCTCTAAAATATGGAACAGCTTTAAATATCATTAGATCTTACAACTTCATGTTGAGTTTCATATAATCATATACAAGTCAATAACATAAACAAGGTTTGCCAGTCGTAAATAAACACTAATTTATTTACAATGTGAGCTTATGTTGAAATGCAAACGAGTGAAACTAAACGTTGATATTTCGAACAGTAGACACGGTAGTATTCCAGGAGCATAATATTATGATATATTTATCATAAAAAAAACAGATTATCTTTTTATATTCATAAAATAGGTACTATCATAAGTAATAGGTACAGTTATTGTATTCCACAGTAAGAGACTCGTACAGAAACAAAGTCAAATAAAAACTCTAAATGCAGGGAAACCCGACATTTCGGTACGTTTGATACCGAAACGTTACGTTACGTTGAGAAGACGAATACATCTTTGGCGCATGTCTTCGTGTGAGTAGAATCGAATCGGGCCATTGGTTCGTAGCTTACTCTCTGTACTATTATATACTCATGTGCTTTATTCCGCGAAATGAATCAATATTTAATTAATGCCTAAATACTAATAGGTTCCAGTTATGCCGTAACCACGATCCATGCTACTGGGTCAAAATGGCGGCGCTCATTAGCATAATTATGGTATCTAACTAGCTGTACATAGATGACATTTGCGTTTTTAAAAACAATCACGAAAACATTGAGTTACAATTTATTCGTACTTTCGTATATAGTATTTCAGTGCATGTATATTATTAGTAAGTAAAATATTCGACAGAATGACGCAGATTTTTATCCATTGATTAAGTTTAAGAGGCCTTGATAACTGGATCAAAACAATGATGGATCCAAGAGACTAATTAGGCTAACTCAACAATGGGATACAAAAACTTCTTCGTATCCGTCTTTACCTTTGTACAGTCACACTATTTTAGAAGACATGTTATTGATTACCGAAACACTTTATTCATTGAATAATTTGTGAGTAACAAATAATAAGCACAATGAAATCGTAACTTTTTTGTATCGAAATTATATTCAGTCATTTTGATGAGTCTCATAATTCACATTTAAACAGTCAAGTGACAAATATTGAGAGTTTTTTTTATGATTCACATCACAATAATACATCGCTTCTAAGATATGCATGCTGTTAACTTTAAGGTTTCATTAATATAAACACAATAGATAAGAAGATCTAGCCGCACGATAGTGCGAGATTTCTTCGTGCGAGATGACGAATATGCCATTCTGAAACCTAATTGTATTTCATTTAGGTACCTAGTATACGAGTACAATATAAAATTAGTAAAGTTAGCTATATGGGTAAAAAATTGTAATCTGTGTCATTACTATCATTAGGCATTCCTAATGATCAAACAACACTTATTGATTACTTAATTGATTTAACATCTACAGACAGAACTTCCAAATGCGAAATGCGTTCATTCAAAACTCTTCCTCGTACGATGACTAGCGTCCAATAATATCGTAGTATTACATAACCGTTTAAATCGACTACCAGACTACTAGCTGTCAGCCCATTTCAACATATGATTTCAATAGAACGTCACTTTCAGTAAATACAGAAGACTTTCGTGTCAAGTACCCATGGCTTGTGTATGAATTATGCATAAGTATTAACCTCTTCAAATGGGGAAGTAAAACTAGTTGATTTAACGAAGACATTATAATATTTACAATACCATAAACGAATGTGAAGACTTATAATGGTTTGCAGTGATCGCTTTTATCTATTGGAAATGCGACGAGTAAATCGTTGCAACTTGGGATATTTATATATTAGAAAACGAAAGGCTTGATACCTGTTTTAATTTGATTATTTATTTGTTAAATACAGACATAAGAACTGCGTTATATATTCAAATTTATTCGTGAACTACTAATGTTATGAATTTGGTACGACGTCTTTGATCTCCGATACATGCCCGTCCAAAATGTTCATTACACCATTTCCCGTACAGAATCTGTTCAAATGGATGTCAATCGCATAAAACCAATAATAAGCTTGTTTTCTACACCAGTAATTGACATTTATTATTTTCAATATTCGTCACAGTGTGGGAGGAATGACATTGATTCTTCTAAGAAGAGTGAGGAAACATTGTGACTCATTTTTGAATGAACGCACGTTGCAAAATACTGCTTCATTCAGCTCAAGAGATTATGCAAAACGACGCAATTGCACAGTTTTTAAAGCACCTATCAAAAGCGTACCGGTCATTGTATGTTGTAACACTCTCAATATGGCGTTGAGACGAAACTTTTACGTGACTAATGAACATCGAGCATATAACCGAATAGAGCAGTAATATGCACAAGAAAATTCCGAAACTGATCAGTTTAAAACAGTAAGGGACCAAGTGAGCAGTGTGTCGGCCAATCAGAGCGCAGCGACCGGTGCACTGTTTTGGCGTAATTTGCTTTCGAACAAAACATACTTATAACATTATTGCTCTATTGGTTATATTATGCTCGGTGTTATAATGTGCAAGCAGGACCAAAACATTGGGCTAATTATCTCGGCAACATATTATCTCAGTATCAGAGATAAAATTATCTATGAAGAAAAGGCAAACAAAATGATAGCAAAGAGTGCATCCATTATGTTTTAGATACTTCTCTGGAAAAGGATAGTAACGGTTTTATGGACAGAATACCACTATATTTAAAACGTATATGTATAGATAAATAAATAAATATAATAGTTAGATTATAATACATTCATATAAAACATATTAACCTAACGCCCAATAAAGTAACAGTTTGTTACAACGTTTATTAAATGTCGAAGTGAATCTAGATAAGTCAGGTGAACTATTCTAAAATGATCGTGATTGAATTATATCTAACATAATCTCTAAGGTCAAGGAGTTATTAGTGTCTGGGTGCAGGTGAGATTGTTTCAGATATCAGACTGTGATTTAGCTATTATTAAGAACTTTTGAACTAGAAAAGTCGTGTAGTAAACTTTAGATATGATTAACATTCCAATCATTTTTAGTTAAGAAGAAATTTCAATTGCTTGTGCTAAAAATACCATAAAGTCGATACTTCTATTAACAACTCTTACTAAACAGCTAACTCAACAGCTACAATTAGTCCTATAATGTTTTTCAAAGTTTATCACAGATGCCTATAAGCGGCAGAACATTGTAGGACTGTAACCACGGTTGGTATTTCCCTTAAAAAAGAAACAAATTAAGCTTTCCAAAAAAAAAAATTCATCTCCATGCCTTTCTAAGGTCTTGAGTTACCTAAGCCCACCAGTTGCAAAATTTACAAATTTACCCGAAACATAATAAATTCGTAACCAATAAACAATAATCGAGGACAATAAAAGCCCGACCCGAAATATTCGTTAACACCAATATCGTGGAGTAATTCGTAACGGTACACGCAACGGCGTACTGCACTCGGAATACGAGTATAATAATATTTCAATGAATATTATGACATGGGTAAGCTTTTGAAGGAACTTTCTTGCCTAAATTTTCAATTATCAAACGATATCAAAGTGAAATAAACATTACCGAATTATAATTTTTGAATATTTTAATGAAACGTAAAAATAAACGGTACAGTTTACTCAAACCATTTCGCTGTTTAAGGGCTACACAAACAACACAAATAACACATTACTAAACGCCCACGACCCGAGAACAAACATTTATCTGACACATTTTATCTAAATATATAAAACTCAAAGGTGACTGACTGACTGACTGACTGACTGACTGACTGACATAGTGATCTATCAAC
>DWKA01000270.1:0-18706 GCA_018249155.1 Panoquina ocola ocola
TCCGTCCAGGGGTTTGGGCTGTGCGTTGATAGATCACTATGTCAGTCAGTCAGTCACCTTTGAGTTTTATATATTTAAGATTCAGTGTATTTAAGTTACGATATCAATGATGTACATGTAACTTAATATTATTTGCATCGTTATCGTGTCTAACTGCATAACAGTAATATGTATAGTTATATTTTCTTTAATAACTATAACACGTTCTGTATACGCGATGCTTTCACGTGTGTTAGAGTTGAAACGTTTCCTGCCAGACCCTAAAGAGTTCCTTGAACTTATATGGCATAAACAGTCAATAATGCATAATTAATGATAGTGAAATACATTGAATTGTTGCGTTCTGATAGACAATTTGTTAACAGGCTGCGTACAAACGGCGTGCGGATTGCGCGTGACAGTAACGAAGTTACGAGTAGTAGTATGAATGGTAAGTGGTATTGAATTGTATTATATTATGAGTCAATGACATGTTCAATAGAGGAAATACGAATGCATTTCGAAATAGTTTAATAGTACAACATTTATAGGTATTGTGTAGCGTTTTACATTGTTTCCAGGGACTTTCTTTATTCTGTCAGACATCAGGTTTGTCTCAATTGTTAAGCCAAAAATTTTATTTGGAACAACACTCATAAACGAAACACATGCCAACATTATAAGTGCATCATAAGTTTAGTTTTAAGTTTTTAATTAACTAAATAACTTTTTACTTACTCTACTACTACTCTATTATGTACTAGGTATGTATTAAGATTTGAGAAAATTATTTCAATTACCGTGCATTTTTAATAAAATCTATGTGACCTATTTGGCAGTGACCCTACTTTGCAAATAGTCATGATATAAATTACACTAGGTGAGAAACACATAAATTGTGTCTGTGTCCATGCGCACGCGATTATGTGTGTGTTTAACTGTTTATTTGTCCCCGAGCTGAGTTTCATCGAGTAAAACTCACCATTCATTGTCCACTCAGGCAATCGGGCGTAATGTTATTGTTCGCAATGCACAGTATTAAACAAAAACTATGGCTGTAAAGTACGATCGTTGTAAGACCTTTAACGAGGGCCTTAATCAAAATACCCGCGCGACTACACACATTTGAAAATTTAATTAAAATAAAACCTAGCCGTAATTTATGCAACGTTGCGTAAACTCCCCGCAACAATAAGAATACTCATCCCGAAGTTAACGTCACATAAAGTCGTGGGCGAGGAAGACGGTACGAATAAAAACAAAATCTTTTTTTAATTCGAGGCGAACAGACAATGAGCAAACACGGATGGTGGAATGCAAAACGAAGCTTAAATAAAGAGAGAAACACACAGATGCGCGACGCGAATTCGAAGCGATACGCGGTAGCTGAGAGGGCGAGTAATTTATGTGGAAACAAAGTGTCAAGAGTAAAAGAATTGTCATGTCACATTCGATAAATGACCCCGGGCCCCGGAGAACAGCGGGACCCGGCAGCACAGGCGATCCTCTGCGGGCTTTTTGGGATTCCGCACCGCTTTCCTTTTAGTATTTTTATTATATACACATTACCAAAAGGCAAGTTTATTTAATGGTAAAGAGGGTTCGAAAAATAACAAATTGTTTGCTGTCTTCTCAATATTATTTGAAATAATTACATTCTCTTTACGTAACTGGAATTATATTTTTTTCTCGGAAACATCTTTTTCATCTACAAGAAACAATAACAAGCTTCTTTTATTTAAAACATAATGTTATTTTGATAATAAATTAGTTAGCAATCAGTTATGTTGGTATAGGGATTTAACAACCTGAAGTTACAAGGAATATACGTTTCCATTATTAAAAAAAAACCCTTGTTCAACGAAAGTAGACGCAGATACTTTATTCAGTTATAGACGAGACGCTTCTCTAAAAAAAAACTTATAAATTGACAGCAATATTGTCTTACCTAATCTAAGATCTCCGTTCAAAACCAATCTAATACCAGCGTCTCTCCAAGTCAGTGCAGTCTGGTAGTTGTTCTTTATTGAGTCTACAGATAAGAAAACAGAACGGATATAAGAGCTCGAATACCTCGATACTTACGACATCAGATAAACCGATGTTGCTGAGAAAGGAAACGCCGTGCCATGTATTATTGTTGCGACTATTGCCGGCCATAAAGTTTGGCCACCAGTCCTTAATTAACAAGGAACGGAACCGTATAGGCCTATTTAAACGATTTATAAACTGCGTACGTGTGCCTCCGTTAACGTATGTCCGGTGCAATGAATGGAATGAGAGAGTAATGTTGACGTTTACGAAATTCTTTACAATGTTATGAACGTTTTGCTCATTTAAATCGTTGCAAACGAGTTAGTTTGTAAAATTCTGAAACTATAAATCTACGAGTTAGTTTGCTTAAGTATAGAAAGTTTCAAAATTTTATATTTAATTTTAGTTTGCACTGATTGTTTAACAAATCTTGATGACAAGTAATTACATTATATTTTAGGAACATAAATGAGGCATGTGTTATATGGAACTAAGATTATGTAGTTGAGTAATATACGTCTAGATGCAAAACTTAATAAGCGTTTCCCCCTTTCACAAGACACGTTAAGCCTGAGGTCTTCTTTTTCAGTACTCAGCAATAGTTCAATTCACCTGTGGTTTACACGAGGTCAAAAACTTTCATTATTCGGGTTGACCACCAACAATAGCACAACAACAGGAGTGTTACAATCATAATATAGTCCCTAGCATAACAGTGGACTCCAAATGGGATATTATATTTTTATGTAAGTATATTACAGTATAACAAAATGTAAATATTTAAATAGCCTGCTATTCATACGCAATATTCATAACTCACCAACGACTCTGTCATTCGGCCGCATGGGGGCTAAATTACACTTCCCATGCTTCCCAATAAATATGTCAAATTGACACGATTCACGGCCGAAAACAACGATGTTTAGGAGTCAATTAAGTATAAACATGGAGGAACGCCTTGCGTGGTTCGCGTAAAACGTGGCTAATAGCCGCTTAGATGGCAACACTTAACAGCAGGAAGCCATGTTGGAAGCGGTACTGCCTGTGGCAGTCGCCACGGGATCTCGAATCTCGAGCGTTTACGACACTTCGTCTGTTCTTATTGATTGAATTCAACACAATTTAAAAAGTTTATTGTCCGCTCTAAAATCTGACCCATCTCAAACTGGTGGGTAATAAATTTTGTCTTTGTTTTGCCTTGTATATTTTAAATCTCAAGTTTGTTTGAATATAAACTTTCGTGTGTTTTTGAACAAGCATTTTGGTATCAAATAGTTATATTTATTTAGTTTAGTGTACCGTGACCCAAATATATTTCAACTCGAGAACGGCCCACATTTTGTGTAAACCAGCAGACTCGCGGTGGTATGCATACAAAAATTAAACCTATATCACAATCACTCATACTGGAAAACAAATATTTGTGTCACCTAAATATATGCCCCAATCAGCAATCGAAAGTCCATTTGTTAGGCAGATTCATTAATAACTCATTTACCGATTCAACTTTCATAATCGAATGCTATTAAAGAAGAAAATATTTTATATGATGTTTAATTACATCCAATGAAATTAATGAAAATTTGAAAAAATGAAATGCGAGTCACAGGATCGATTTATTAAGGCTTTATTTTTAGAAACAGTAATTTTAATCGAGTTTATTAAAATATAGCTAGGTGCAGGTATAGGTATGATTTAGATTCATTTGATTGACACCAGATGGCGCTGTTGGAATTAGCGCCATCTATAAGCTTTATTAAAGGATATGCAGACTAGTTTACCAGAGTAACTACTAAAGTAGGTACATAATATAATGGTATATTATGTGTTGACATAACATGTTTCATCATTTCAATATTCAATTAACATAGCAAACATCCCTTCTCTGAATCAGTTGACTCATTCTTTAAATCTTGACGGACAGCTCGGTCCACGCCACTGCGATATAAAGTTTCACGTGATATAAAATTACTCGCAGTTCGTTGAAGAGGTCAATAGTAACGAAAGGATAGTAATCGTAATGAGAGATATAAGCGGCTATTGTGTTATCCGATATCTGTACGACTTAAGAAGCCATACAATCCGAACGAGCATTGAAGTGTCGGTTTAGTTGTGAACAGTACTGCAAATCTGTTTGGACGTTTGTGGCATTTGCGAAAGCTTTTTATAATTCTAGAAACTTTGTGTCGTTTAGCAAATCATTTGCATAAGGTTTTCCTGTTCGTATTTGTAGATTTATATGTAGTACTTTTATATCCTCATTTTCAAGGCCAGAGCTACGATTATAAAGCGTTTTTGAGCTTTACTCAGAATAAACTTTGACTTTAGATATAACTTGTATGTGTAGTGTAATTTTGGAATCTTTCTGAAGTTCGTGCTGCATGGAGTCGGCGACTTAATTTAGGTGATATCTTAAAAAAATAAATAAAAATAAAAATAATTTAAAAGTAAGTAAATCCATAAAATATGCTCATAAATACTACAAAACAACTAGGTATATCATTGCAGCGATTTAAAGCATGATATTTTAGACCAACGTAATGCATAAATCATGTCTTGGTCGATGTAAAGAGCATTAGAATTCAAAAAACTCGCTTGATATTTACTCTTCATGCTCAGTTTCTCGGATTTGTGCGCTGAACATATTTGACTGCATGTTAATTAAACAATGTTACCTCTGTTTTGGTTGCATAAGAGATAACTTCGCCGCTACAATGGGTGGCCTCGTGCGGGACACGTTTGAATCAATATGGTTTGTAAAAGCATACGATTAAAAACGGAATACGATTTTATTGTTTGTATGTCCTTTGCGCTTAATGATATTTCACCGAGATGGGTTTCGTGTATATTTGGGATTGGATTAAACATCTTTCTATGTTGTATTTTCGAAGCGTGTGTTAGACTTACTATCACTTACTTTCAGAAAAAATATCGTGAGAAACCTGGTTTTGAAAGATACCTATAATGTAGATAAGTGGAAGATTTAGGCCTTGTAGTTACTGGTAATGATGCTGATGAAGGTTTTAAATTATTTCTAGAGACATTTTTTTTCTTTTATTGACAAAAAATAAAGTCGATAAGTTTTGTACACACAAAAATTTCGCTGAAATATGGCTTATATTTTCGATTTGATATTTAAGGGAGCCGCATCTTGTATGACCAGCAAAGTCGTGTCGATGATGCGTTTTGTAACTTTGTGTAGATCTCAACGGACTGATTTTAAACCCAACATAAAAGTGAAGAGACGGTTACAAGGTAAAGGACCTCTAAAGTTACACATATCTTAGAATTACATTTTCCTTATACCAAGAGTGGAGTTCAGCAGTTTGAATCAAATAAAATTTTTATATCCCCAGTAACCGTACGATAAAACACAAGACAAACGCTTGCAATAACATCCGCGACGTAAAACGTTCGTAAATATTTAAAGTTTCCAAAAGACGCGTCAAATCTTTAAGCGGGAGTTCCCTTCAAAGAATACATCCGAACACGTCAATTTGTTTACGAATTACGCATAAATTCGTCCCCGAAGACAAGACATCTCGTGCTGGGATCGCTGTTGCGACATTTCAATAAAATTTACGATTGTGACTTAAATGGCGTGTCCGATGAACAAAAAACGCCCCGACATGTTCCGCTTTTATTTTAGACGTATCTTGACTTCGTTAAAATATCTCCGACTATAATAAAGCTGTCCCAGCTTTGTGCAACTAAACAGCAATGAAATGGATGAGTTATTGGTATAACCTCGGATAATTAAATGTTTGAATAACGGGTATAAAGCTTTATTCGTACCGGGATATAAAATACTAACTTGACCTGCGGGTGTGTTTTGATGGCTCAATTATTGAAAATCTTTATCTCGCTATTCAAATTGTTAAACTTACGTCTGTTATTAAATAATTGAAAACGATGATAATTTGTACATAAATACTAAAATAATGGCTTATTGCGGCGATTGTAGATTTTATCTTTCAAACGATTTATTGCTAAGAAACCCATGTAATATAGACATCATACTAAACTTGAAATGCTTGCAGAGATCTGAACTTTGTGAAGATATTGAAAAAAACCGGCCAAGTGCGAGTGCAAGTGGAAGTGGGGTTTTTCTATAAAAACAGCAAATCATAACATCATTTTTTAATTTTAAAATAAGTTTAGGTAGAATGTTGTCTATTATCATGTCAAGTTTATCCTCATCGTTACAGATTTGCTGTCTTTGTACACCTTCCTTGTTTCCTTTTGAGGTTTCTGTTTACACACAATGCATTGTATCATAATGATAAAAGACATTATGAAAGTCATAGATTATTTATTAAAAGTATTATAATTGCATTGTTATTTCATATTGGTACGAACAATAATAATATCTTGTAACGTAATACATTATCATGTAACAAAGAAACAATGAATTCTTGAATTAGATTTGGAAACGATAAAAAGTATAATGTTGCATCACGGAATTAATAGCTCATAAACATCGTTGAACAATCGGTAGGTACCATAAATAGCTTACCAAATGTTTGCCACAATTATATTGAGCGCGATAACTCTCAAATTATAACTAAAATGTAAAAAACAAAACTAAATTGAGTCCTCAATATTGTACTACTTGAACTAAAATGTAGATGCCTACTTTAAATTATAATTATTATAAATATTTTGGCAACATCTTCCAACACGTATTTATAATTATGACGCAATTTGAATTAGTATTTCAAAAATGATGCATTTCAACGATATTTCCCTATTAAATTTATGTGTGCAAAATATACTAATTCATACGGACAAGCGTGATTTACTAATATCAAATTCTTTCGTTGTGAATCTAATAGAACTGTATCAGTTGCATATTACATAACGATGATGATATAAACCAATTCAAATTGAATCAATGTATAGTTCGCGCGCGGGTTCATTGCCGAGATTCCTAACGTCACACGTCACCCCGCCGTCTTTTATAGTGTCATTAAAGCTCAAAATTATCTGTGCTCCCCCCCTTTACTCGGCAATAAGCTCGCGTGCCAATTGTACAATACTTGCTACGAATACATCAACACGTCACTAATGAATCCTAGCTATAACACATAGACACATTATAGACACAAACGAACAAATTATCATTCCAAATTTAAATGCATTTATTTTTAAAATAAATCAGCGTACATGTTCATGTTCCGAGGCTACAATGCGCTTACTAGAAAATTCCAGAAATAAAGCTCTGAGTGGCGTGGCCAAATGCACGCTACATTGATGTGTGTTATTGGCCATGACAGTCGTGTCTTCACGACAGATCGCTATTCTCCCTCTATCGATATTTTTGTATCCTCCAGACGACCGATACGTGTTTACTCAGATGAGTTGAAACTTTAAAATTAGGTGTGTGATTGTCATCCTACGTTGACTAATAGTTATGCTAAGTTTGTTTAGGATGTAATGGATTGTGTTATTGTTAACCTAATTTTGGATTTTATTTTTATACTGTGCTGCATACTGCGCGAATGAATCAGTGCTTATATTTGAAATGATAAAATGTAGAACGATTGTACTTTGCCTATTGAATTGAATTTGCTCTCACAAATTATCCGGCCTGGGGCTATGCCCCTGCAGTATGTCCAGCCCAGCAAGCTAAGGGTAAGCGGATAGTAGTCAAGTTGTGTAAGAAAAGACACCTGAATTTATCTATATTAAACTTTAGTATTATTCTAGAGATGACAGATGTATTTAAAATAAAAAATCTGTCATTTTTAAAAAGGATTACCTACCTCAAAAATAATATAATTAATTAAAAACCCTAAACTGGCAATCATCATATCCAACAATTCTTGATTTTAATGATACTACAAGAATTGATAAAAATAAAACAGCATTCAGTAGGTATTCCAAGTGTAAAACAAGTCGAAGGAATTAAACGAAATATTTCAAAGAAAATCTCTGTAGGCTTGAGAGCTCGAAGGGCCTGGCCATCTGGTTCGTAACAGAACAGAGATACCCTTGTTTGTAATGGTTTATTAAATTCCTTGTGTGTTTATACAAAACGGACCCTTACAAGGTTAATACAAACTGTTCTTTGTGACCTGACTGTGGCAAGGGAAATGTTCAAAACTTCAATGGTTGTATTCAATTACATAATGTGAAAAAGCTCTAAAATCCTAAAGCCATAAGAAGCATTTATTATTTGTTCTTTAATTATTCTTCAGTTATAATTCAAACACTGTGTTCAAATTTGATTTTTATTGTCCACTGTGGGCTGTTCATTTCGAATACAACACTTAGAACTCTCAACGTTTTACATAAAAAGTATTATAAACGAGCATATTTCATTATTTTTTCCTCTAAGAACAACAGGGTGCCTCGTGTTTTTTGTATAGAATGCCAACTGTGCCGCGACCCACACGATTCCCCATCATCGTTCACACTTTAAGTGGCTGTACAGTAGTGATAAACGTATACCTACTCGACTTAATATTCCAAACTTCTAGGAATGTTTTTATAAAAAACACTCAAGCGTTTATCACCAACACATGTTGCGGTACCAAATTTAAATTTTAAAGCTCATCATTTGTAACGCATAACATTATAATCATTACATTTAAAATTCATAAAACGTTCAAATTGATACTTGTGGTTAATAAAAATTTATTGAATAAGTCATAGTAAATTAAGAAGGCGATTATTCAGATTTTCAACATACCATCTTTCGACATGTATCGACACCTCTAGGAATTTTGATCGGCCCGCGTAGATCTGGGCTCTAGATTAGTGACGATCCCGCCATCAATTTCGTACAAAATATTTAAGAACCGAAAATTCGTTTTTATGGGTTTTAAAAGATTAATGCGAAGATAAAAAGATTTGGATCGTCCGAGATGGAATGGAATTTTAGGGGAACAATAAATTTTGACACCTTATTTGCTTTTGTATAAAAATAAATGCTTCTTTTAATGATTTGTGGACATTTTTGTTTTTATAATTAAATTATTCGGATGTAAAAATGTAGGTATAGTAGATAAAAAGGGTAATAACCATGCTATTAATTATGGCGAAGTTACCTCCATGTATTCAATCATAAGTGTATAAACCAATGCTTATGATTACATTATATTATCATGGGAAGTAAAGTCATAAATAAACTAAGCAAGTAGTTTAAATCAGCTTCTCCGATTTCAACCACAAAAAACCCAACTAACAATCTTACAAACCAAATATAGAAAAACAATTTCTCTTCTACGTTTCATATTTTCGTAATACACTTGTAAAAGTGAACGCATTGTTACTGCTTAAGCTGACTCCTCCCCTCATGCATCGCTGCCGTGCTCAATTAAATACAACGCCACAGTTTTATTGCCTATTAAAACCTGCTCATGAAGTCTCCAATCCAATCAAAATACGGTAAAAATGTCTAACGATAGATAGATAGACTTGAACGCCGAGAGAATTAAGCCGAGTGATAAAAGTTTAGTCATTATCAGAAGTGGGAAATTGGCAACATAATCTTATAAATTACTCACAGCGTACCAACGTTAAGATAACCTTTTCATGTTAGCCTCTGTAGAAGCTGAAGGAATTATCCTTCAGTTAAAAAAAGAAAAGATTTTTCTTATATACAGTGTTAGTGTTTTATCAAATGTAAAATTAGGGAAGTCTGAAATTTGATGGCCAAAACATTGTTAGTAGCCTTAAGAAGGCCTTATGCTACGCTTCTGCTAATCAACATTGGTTCAGCGTAATTTTATCAATACTTGTAGGTAGGAACCTTAAATTATGAAGATGCATTAATAGTATAAAAAACAGAGTCATCATTATAGTAAAATAACCTTGTGTTATTACGATGTTTAAAATTTAACTATGTTTAAAAATTCTAGGGAACCGTAACTACACCGCTACAACAGCCATTAGAGCAAACTATATTGCCTCAATAACCCCTGCATCAGCGAACCCGGTAAAATTTATTAATAGTTTTATCCCCGAATCTAGCGGCGATGCATAATAATTTCGATAGTTTTATACAACGGGATGTTCGGAACATCCTAACGAGAGCGATTAGTCGATCGGACGGCGGAGTCTCGGAACAGAATTTACGGGCATTAAAACTATCTCCATTTCATCGCACGCTGCGGGCTTTCGACTCCTTAAGGCAATCGTTTTACTACTAAAGAGTTGCGAGAATACGTGGAAATTCTTAACTGCGAAACAGGCACAAAACTTATCATGGATAATAACTGAAATTTGAAAGACGAAGAAATTTTGAGGATGAAAAATTACAAACAAAAATTTAAATATTTAATACAAAAATAAATTTACATCATGGTATTCAACTAACTATGAAAATCGATTACATTCAAACAAACTTAATAGAATTCAAGATAGAGCTATCGTTAGCTCGTTTACTACTTTCTCGTCAGACAAGCCAGCCAAGCAGCTGTCTTTAATCGACTCCCAATCAACTACGATCATGTTAAATAGGTTGCTCAAGTATTAAATGTGTAATCAAAACTATACCCTCACTATTAAAACTCATAAACCGTTACGTAATTTTTGTTTATACGACCGAAGATTTGTTTATCTTTCGACTCGTTTATGGGACCGTCGGGTATTGTATCCGTCAACGATATACCGCTTATAGATACAGTGTAATATTTTCTTTGGAATGTCTAAATATAATCGAAAATAAATACGACCAACACGAATTTGATTCGTGGCCCTGCAAGCATAAACATCGATAAGGATAAAACATTAATTATTATTAAACGAACACCCTCATAAATTGATAAAGAATGCCATTCATTTGTTAGATAGCGTGCACCGTGATTGATTGTAAGCTGCGATAAGGGAACAGGGACCATAAATTCTTTATTTACCAAATCAGAACGTAGGTGTTGGAAGAAGAGAGTAACGTCAAAAATCGGACAGCAACACAATGGACTAGAGGATTAAAAGCGAAGCGATGTAGCAGTAGCTCCCGCATCATTTATCAGGACAAGCCTGCCTTTTACACGGTTCGTACGGCGCAACCGCAAGAATATTTTATTCGAAAACGACAAATAACAGACAACGCCGTAATGTACTTTTGAATCGCCACTGAGAAACGAGAAGCGACAGAAACGATTAAAAACCTTTCAGCGGTTTGTGACCATAACTAAGCACAAAATAATTTGAATTAGGAACGCCATTTAAATACAAATGTGTATTTTTGTTTTTATAACATTTAAAATTGTAATCAATTCATTAATAGATTCACTTAAATCACCTATTAAACGGAAATCGGTAACAAACCTCAAAACCTGTTATTACATTCTAGTAGTCAAATAAATGTATAATGAGTAAGCAAATTGCTAATCAATAGCAAGTCATTAACGATTTACGATCAGAAATAATTATTCGAAAAGCGATTCATGTAGCTTACTTCGGGAAGTGTGTAAAGTTACCCAAATTTACGAGTTTCCAAAACTGGAAAGATCTATCAACAAATTGCTTAGAGATACAATATTATTCCACTCGGAATCCAGTCTTGTCCACGGTTTAGTTTAGCTGCAGGGTTTATCGCCGTATTGCGTGACAAGAGCCCTTACTTCAAGTTTCGAACTAACAGATGTCATGTAATTTCTGGTAACGATGTGTTTCTTTTATTGTCATAAGGCACTGAACTGTAAAATTGTTACAAGGCAGCCAATAACAAAATCCTTTAGTCATGTTTCACGTAAAATATTACTTCATTTACGTCTCTTTATCATGAACAATTATGAAAAATCGTCCAAATTCAGTTTCGAGTTACAACAAATTGCTTCACACGCATAGTTCCCTGCACGTAATATTTCGTTTTGGTCTGATAAAAAGAGTCGCGTTCATCGTTGGGAATTTTAATGTAAAGCCCGGCGATCGACTTGTTATAACTTCACGCTGAAGCCGATTGTAACATCAGCTTATTACCAGCAGACAAATAAATTCCATCGGCTTCCTTATCTACGATCTTTAAGAGAAATCCGAAACCGTAAACATGCGCGCTGAGCACACTGTGTTAACTATTCATTCGATGTCTCTGGAGAATATATTGAACAAAAGACGGGCTCAACATCCGACTACACTATTTCTCACTACATCGGTGCGATGTAATCAGAGAAGACGACGTGTCGCGTTTATTTATGTATGAACGGGGCGCGGGTGAGGGTGGGCCAAACGCGCGGGATACAAACAGAATAATATTGATGACACTGCGCTACGAGGGGTCATGAATCATTAATCGTCCGCTCTCGTCTACGGCTCTATTACGACTGCCTTGTTGGATAAGCCACCCTTCACGAGGTGAGACCATGAGAGACCCACACCGCGCCTCTTACGCACGCCTTTTTCATAACTACTGGACACTCAAATATTTTCACAGCGGCTGCTGCCTTTGAAGAATTTCGATACTAGACGTTAAAATGTAATGAAATATAAAACAAAATCTATATCGTCAGTCGTAAATACAAAAAGTTTTCTTTTTGTAAGTTTAAACGGCTTACTTGGTCTTGATTTTAATTGAAAATTCGTGGTCTTGCATAGTGGCCATTTATTAATACGAACAAAAGATTTAACATTAATCAACAGTCGTAGTTTTGATAAAATACGCCTCTATTTCTAATTAAAAGCAAGGCATTTTCAATTTACCCCGCCTGCCTGCGAAGTTTCAAAGATAAAAGGAGCACTAAGTGATCTTGAACACAAAAAGCGAAGGTAATTTAAGTTAATTCAGTAAGCAACAGACATGGCTACTTCCAAATGAACTCAAACGCAACAAAAACGAAAACAAATCGGGGACAAAAACGCAGGTCATTTCGGAGTGGACTTTCTTGTTTATTTTTTCTAAACGCTCGGGGCCGAGGACGTGCATCCGTAACCTTGAGTGTTTTTGTTCGATTTTTCTCCGAACAAAATTTAATTCTGCCTTGTGTAGCTAAACAGCGATAAAATAATAATGCCCGAATCGCAGGAGCTTTAAAAACGGCCCGTATGCGAAGGTACGAAGGCTCCTAAATTTCTAATCGGGATTTTTATTTTGCCATCAGATTGTCTATTCTTTCGGTTTACTTTTTGCAATGTTTGAAGGTGAAACTACTGTGAGTATCATTTCTATGCAATGCTCTAATGACATTTTTAAAACTATATGATATGACTGACGAAAAATAATCAAGATCTGATTTTGTAGTTATTGTTCATAATAATATAACGTTAGGAAATATTTCCAGTTTATATTGAAAAATATTTATACAGCTCTCAAGCTTAACTACCCCTGTAGACTTATTACTAACTCATACCCTAGAAGGCATATTCAAATTTTTAAAACATTCATAAAAAGCCACATAAATTGTGCTTGACAGCTCGAGCTACAAAATTAATGCAGTCATAACCGTATCTACATCTTGGCACTTACGAAAGGCACTTTTTAAAATTCATCACGTGCAGTCAAACTCCGCTATGCCATCAGGGGAGGCACGCTTTGAAAAACTTTACAAAAAAACTTAAACTCACAGAAAAACACAGACCAATAATATTTAAAAGGGCCCTGTTACAATGACACACAATAGAATAAAATTTAAGTTCTGGCGACGAAACGAGGCACAATGTGTGCGTATTGCCTGCGTTATTGGGAATTTGTATTGTTAAGCAGAGGTTTAAAGATTAGTTGCTTCATGTGAATAACAATGGGACTCGGTTACGAAGATACGTTTATAGAAAAGTAATAAATGTTTTAAAATACGGAAATGGAGTAGCACCTGAATAAGTAATAGGTTGGTGAAGTCAGCATGTTTCGGCAGATTCTATAAGTAAAGCTATCAGATATCAGTGCATTGTTATGTTCTGGAAATAATTTATTTGTTATTTGCTATGTTACATAATAAATAAATAATAAATTGTTTCAAAAAGTTTCATTACTTACAAATATTATTACGGTAAGCAATGTTTTTGGTGATATTACTGATATAGTTCTAGAAGGATAGTCCTAATTTTAAGCATTTGTAGATAATATAATAATACTATGTAAGTATGTATTACAAATACCTAATCTGCTACTAACGTTAGGCCATACGCATCGTAAATAATTTATAGGTATGTAGACATGTTTTGACTACCAAGGATTAGTCCACTCACTGATCTAAAAGAAAAGGCATCTTTCACATGTCACGTCATGTTTTCTGGTTCTAGCGGATGCATGGGACCTAACGGCATCCCATCATGTATTGTACACATGTGAATCGCCGTCGATCCCACGCTTCTTTCTCAGAGTTTGATACTATGACAGGGCTATCAAATTGAGGATCTCTTAAAGGAACATTTTTCTTGCATTGTGTAAACAATAAGTGAAGTGACAGCATTTTGGTACATAATTGAAATGAAATCAAAATAATTATTTATAGTTTATTGCGGACTGTGTACTGTCTCAATATCTAATTTATTTCCTTCTGCACTGGAAATAATTCATAATTTAAATTTACAGTTTTTCTAGAAACTATACATGCATAATAATACAAGCGGAGTTCTATTGATATATAAAAAGATAGAAAATATTCGTTTTCCGTCCTCCAATGTGGTCGGTGTTGTCTTGAATAAAATAAACAGAGAACGACGAGAGAGAAACTTGACATTTGATCCCAAAAACAATAAATACATACATACCTACATCGAAAATTTATTTATCTTTAATTTATCTTTATCACATATTGAACCTTTTAAGAGATATCTATGCATAGTTATCAGTGATGAAGTATGCGCTATTTATTTTCTCTAAAAGATTCTTGAGTATCCTACTAATATTATAAATGCGAAAGTTTATATATTTGTTTATTTATTTGTTACCTCTTCACAAAAAATCTGCCAAAACTGCCAAAACGATTAATTAACACACAGGATAGTTTTTATCCCGGAAATCCCGCGGGATCGGTCAAATTCCACGCGGGCGAAGCCGCAAGCGGAACCTAGTTATTAAATTAAATATGTTTCAAAATATCGAACTTGAAATACAATTTGGTGAGTCAAGCATCGTCACGTCTCACGTTGTCAGCAAACTGGAGCAACGTTTTGAAAGGTTGGTACACTTTTTTTATCTAAGCACTAAATTGTTTGGTGGCTAATTCAAAACAGTTACTTTCGCTGTCATACCAGAGAAATGATTTATAGCACGAGAACGATTGACCTTTGCTATGGTTATAATATATTTTTATCGGCGATTATTTATATACGAATACCAGATAAAATATGTGGCAACTTATCAATGTTGATGATCTTCATAATACCGTTAACGACGCGATAACACTTAATTATTAATCGAACTTTTTGGTTAATTACATTTTTAACTGCACAATTTTATCAGTCTCCAACAATGGATGAATTCGTAAAGTACCAATTAGAATCAGAAAGTATGAAAGCCCTAAAGTTTTCCAACTTTCCCTCCAACTCTCAATCCTGTACACAGATACAAAATCTAAACTGGCAGTTGAAGCTTTCTGAATCGTGTCAGTGTTCAAATAATTTAAAAACTGAAACATTTTAATTACCGACCAGTCCGCAATATCTAATTAGGTTGATCACTTTTAGTCGAAGTCAACGATGAACGTTCACTAAATATTTTTAATTAATTTTACATTGTCCAATTAAACACGCCACTGTAAAACGATATAAAAAAGTAAAAGGAAATAATGAAGCATTTCGCCTATACTTGCTCGGCGGTTCTCGATACCTCTACGACCCGGGGAATAAATTAATGTAGTATTATTTTACAATGATTTACGGAATCATGTGAATAACGACACTTAATAATTTAATGCAGTGGCGTGTCAAATGAATAATTTGACTGGTTTCTGAATAAATTCATGTATCGCTCAAAATAGAAGTGTCGTCATAAATCAAAGTATGACAGGCGGACTAAACATAAATTGGCTTACTGTTATTACACAATGATTGAAGCTTTGAAAAAACTAAACAGCTAGTCAGGTCCGAAGTAATCTAAGTTTCCGTTCCGAAACCCTAATAACACGGACAAAGGATCTATCCTTCCGCCCTTGAAAATAACACGTACCTCCCTTCAAAAATGGATTAGAAAAAGCTAATGCACGCTTATTGTGTATCGGTTCAGGTAGATTTTAAGAAAAACTTGGGCACGCCGGCAAAAAAATGAACTGCGATTATACGTAGTAATAGTTCGGCTGATTACCAGCAGATGTCAGTTTTGTGATGTGCCGATAATATCCGTGATATGGGTTCGTTTTTACATTAAGCAGACGGTCGAAATGTGTAATAGATCGCAAAATATTTGTGTAACGTGATCTTAAGTTCAACGTAATGCTTCGATTATATTTATTGTATTTTTTTTAAATGAGGTAGGTCCCTACTAAAAATTCACGCAAATGTTCGATATCACAAATGGTTTAAACTCCTTACATAAAATTAGCATATTACTACATACATTTTATAAATAAATACAGCTGACCATGATATGAGCCTTAATGGAAGCTTCTTGCGTACTCAATTTTATCTTGACTAGATTGCCCGAGTCTTTCGCTATTAACGAGTCATGTGTAATAATGAATAAGTATTATTGGCTTATATCTTTTAAGAAGCTTTATTGGCTTATAAAATAAATTAAATAAAGGTCGAAAAGTAAGAACCTTGCAAAATGCTATCAAACATCTTAGATAGATGATGTCTGACAAAGTTATTATTTTGTTGTCAGAAATTAAAAAGTAGGTATGTAAGTGTTTGCTAATCAGTTGATTTGTCAGCATTGTCAACATTTTTATTCTATAAAATTCACAGCAATTTTATCTGTTACCAGTAGAAATAATAAATTGCCATCAACCATCATCGTAATAGAGGAACATAAACTTATCATAGTCATCGACACGGAACGTGGCAAAAGTCTGAAAGAGACAGTTAGATGCGCAGAACAAAAAGCCAAGCAAAATAACTTCTGCGCATCTAATATCTCTTTCAGATTCTTGCCACGTTCCGTGTCCATAACCTACCTATACTCTTAAAAGTAACATTCACCTATTCTAACAATATCATACCCGCGTTTGCTATCGCTCAAGTGCGAAAAAACGAAAGCAATAGCGTGACTGGCATGAACTTATTTTAGAAACGTAAAGGCCAGTATACTTATTAGTTTTTTATTTTGTGATTACATGTATTTAATGTTACAAGGGCGTCTATACTTTATGTCGTTTCAAGTGGTCCAACTCCCCTCGCTTGATGTATCTGAAGAATTATAGGAAGGAAAAAGTAAAAAGAGGTACATGATGCCCAGTCCAGTAGTTCAGCATTTCCATGATTTTCAGTAGAGACTCAAGTTATTGAAGTTCTTTTTTATTTTAACGGTATGATATGTACTTACCTGGCTGCCACCTTCTTCCTAAAATAAATTTTTGTAATTCTTTGGATGCTATGTATATTATATTTTTATTCGAAAACTTAGCTTTACTTGAAGCATTTATCATACTGTTAAGAGCTCCATGCATGGTACGATTCGTCCGTACGATTGATCGGATGTAAATCGTGACGATTGATCGCATCAAAAATTTCGCTTATACACGAATAAACGATCTTGAAGTACACCATGGACTCGTCGTTACTATCGGTTTGATGCGACGGATCGTACAGATATGTAGATCGTACCGTGTATGGAGCTCTTTAGAAATGAATTTTATCACTCTCTCACTCTTACCTTGATAAAACATCCACATGATTTTTTATTTGACTTTAAGTGTCTTATCTTCTATTTCATTTTGTCTTCTATTGACATAAATATAATGTCTGCCCTTTGTTTTATCAGAAAACATTTACTAACAGCGCTATCATTTATAAATCTCAGAACCGACTCGAAACAAATAAGTTTATTCCAATTTAAAGAGGATAGCCGATACAAATTACATTTATGGAGGCATAGGCGATACTGATAACCAATAGCAACCTGTTCGGAATGGTTCAAATAAATACCATAACCAGTTTAGATAAATTCTATCTGTAAATATAACTCGATATAAATTGTACCTACTTATCGTTTAACAGGCCCTCCATAAACATTTCGTAGTTACCTAATTGCATTTCTGCGTTTGCGCGGATTAAATATAGTTTGATTGTGAAATAAATTTGATCGGTGTAGCGCACCTTTTAGTAATTAATGTTCAAGGCTTTTCGTTAAGTTTGGTAAGACAATTATTTAGTTGTGCTACAGATATTATTGTATTATTATAATGTTTTAAATTGTTATTTTTAACTCTTTTTGTTTCTTATGTCGCATGGATAATCCAAATAGAGGAACAAAAAAGCAAACATTTATTGGGTGTCACAATATGTAAATATGTGCCCCAAAACGCGAATCGAACCCGGAACTTTTTACTCCACAGACGGGCTAAAAACTGAGGTAAGTGATAAATTTATATACATAGGAAATAACATTTTTTACTGTAATACTCCTGACGCGTCTCTTATTTAAGGACATTAAATTATCGACTCTACATACTTTCTATTCCTTAAACTAATATGTTAATTAAAGTGCTAAACTGTTTGCTTCATTTATGTAACAGCCATAATGGCATTTTTTTGAGTATTTACGAACTTTTGAGAATGAAGATCTATAGAGAACTAGCTGCCATGGCGAACGTTGTTCCGCAGCACTACAAATTCTCGACAACAGCGCCACCTATCGGATCCAAAACTA